>VWZD01010421.1:685950-698090 GCA_013396695.1 Sakesphorus luctuosus | reverse complement strand
GGGGGAATCACATGACCAACAAATATAAACCTCATCTTTGTCATTTAGGGCTTTTTGTTTCTTCCTAGTTCATGTGGTTTGGAAGGTGAAGTGATTGGCACGCCCTCCAGATGCAACCAAACCGCCGGACCATGCTTCAAAGACTACCACTACAGACACTAACTTTACCTAATGCTGAAATAAAACCAACAGCCCCAAACCCATTACCCCATTTTCCTATATTTTCAGTGAGATAGCTTGCACCTGGTTCAAATACCAGAGAAGGATCAATTTTTTAACACCTTTCAAAATTGTTTTCCCTAGCTCAGTGCATATCCTGCTTTTTCTTGCATCTGTACGTTTCAAGAAACTCTTATGACACCCATGAAATATTTGCTCTTTTACTTTGAGTCCTTCTTAGTTTAGAGAAAGGGGGATTAGAGAGACCCACAGGTATTCAGAGCAGATTGAGACTGATAGTCCCATTGTGAAAAAATCCATTATGTGTATGAAATAATGACAGTGAGGGAGAGGAGGGAGGGAGCAATGACATCCTTGGTGGCACAGCCTGTCCCTCCCTGGGCAGCACAGCCTGCAGGGTGCCCTCCTGAGCTGACCAGGGTAAGGCTGGGCTGCAGGCTGGACCTGGCAAAGCCTGGCTGGACCACGGCACAGCAGCATATCCCCCGAGCCCCGACATGAGGTCATTACTGGCTCATTGAGAATTCCCTTTCATGCCTTAAATCTGGGAAACCCAGGTGTGTTGGGGATTAGCACAACTTACAAGCAGTGTGTGCAAATTTATTATGATAATTGTTGCTTTTATTTTTTATTTCCCTGAACTCAAAGATAATTAATGCCAGTATGTGTCCTGGTGTCTGACTCCCTTAATTGGCCCTATGGTGCCTTGGGTGTTTGAAAATCCACTCACTTAAAGGCTTTCTTTTTTCTTTTTTTTTCCTTTTGACTTGTTTTCCTGGAGCTGTTCATTAGTGCCTAAAATATTTGATTACATTTAATTGTAATGTCTTCAGTTCTGTGCACCTGCTGCAATTTAGGTAGTGGGGGAAAATAGGACCTACAGAAGCTAAAAAGTGACATGAGGAACTGAATGTTAAAAAGAATTCCCCTGCAAAGGGTAATTGGGGTTAAATATGGAAGCAAACTAAACATATTTTCAGTTGGGTTTTCCTACCTGCTATGATAGCACCAAAAGGATTTATGGCAAAGTGCTTTAATTTATAATGTTTCTAAAACATTTCCACATTCAAAGGTTTTATCTGCACTTTAACAGTCCTAATTATTTTAAACCATATCTCTTGTATGAGAAAGTCCACATGGTGTTGGTCCTGCCTCGCTGTCAGTATTGAGCCCCACTCCTACATGAGGAAATGTTGCTCTAGTATATATCTTTCCCACTCTTGCCAGCTTTCTTTTAGTAGAATATATACATTTTATGACCACGCTTTTTTTCTTAAAATTACTGAAATGGTCAACATTTTCCTGGCTGACACTTTAGTTTTGAAAACACAGCTTACAGCATTTGCAAAGCAGTCAATAATACCAATAAAATTAGCATCACTGAGTATTCAAATTCCCCTGAGATGACTAGAAAAGACAGAAGGGATAGAGTAAAAGAGAAAAGTCTTGTGCATTTTTACGAGGGAAATGACATCAGAAGGCATTTCTGTTGAGCTGTACTGTGTCTTCTCATTTATCCATAAGGGGTAGTGTAAACCTGTAGAACAGGTTCTAAACCATATATTTTTCAGAAGAAAACAAATTAGATCAGTTTTAACACATCAATTTTGGCATCACGTGAGATACTCTTGTTCCAGCACTGCAGAGGAGAAGCAGAGAACAAAACTATCATCTGATGGTGGCTCTGATAGTTTCCAGCACATCACTTACTCTTGTGACCCAGGAAGAATTCTTTGCCAAGGAAATTCCACAACTGTAAGGCAGTAGCATCCCAGGGCTTTTATTTGTTTCTCTATATGGTTAATATTACCTGGGCCATTTTAAAGCCACAGTTAGTGATCCATACAAATCAAGGTTAGAAATAAATTTATCCCTGACATCTCTTGCTAAGAATGGCATAGACTGAAAAATGTAAACACTGGCATCTCCGCTTTTAAAATAATATAATTAATAATAGTCCTAAGCAGCAGTAAACTGCCAGGGTTCCTAAGAATGTTGCCACACAATGAACATTTTATGTTAATATCTACGTATCACTCTGTTGGGGAAACCCCAGAGCTGTCAACAAAGGCTAGAAATTAATGTTACATAGAATCAGAAGCAGCAATACATTGATGGGAGATGTGATGACAAACACTCCTCTCTACTCATTCCCAACTAGCCTTTAAACAAATGTTACAGCAAATGTGTGGCATATTTTTACCTCAATTCAAGCACTGTCCCTGACATCAACAACAGAATTCTGCTCTACAACCCAAGGCATGGGACCAAGAGGAACAGGATGGTATTTCATTCTCTAGATTCACAACAGATTTCCTGTCAAGACACTTGATTTATGTTTCCCTGACCTACTGTGCAAAATGGAAATAAATGATGCTTTTTGCCAGTCTTTAATCACAGCACATTTGGTACCCCCAGAAGACACTGCTTTTGAACCTTGTTACAACCAGACTCTACCAGTTGTACTCTAAATTACAGGGCTTCATGGGAACAGCAATTCAATGTTTTAATTCTGGTTTTGCAAACAAGCCTAAGTAATTACCTCGGAAGAGATGATAGTATGCATTTACTGAATTAAGATCACTCTGATTATTTCTATTTCAGAATCTTGTGGTTCTTTGACACTCAGAGGCCACATGTGGTCAGTGTTCTAATGCACAGCTGTGACAGTGTGACATGCACTGTGCCAGCTTTAGCGCACACACAGCACCTCAGGGCAGAGTAGCTGAAGTCCATGGACAAGCAACATGAAACTCTTCCTATTGCAAGAAATTATTTTCATTTTAGACTTTGATATAAATGGATAATGCAAAACCAATTTGGCTTTTGGCATTCAGATTTCAGAAAAAAATATTCAAAAATAGAAGGATACTAAAAGTGTCTGTGAAAGAATATTGGCTTAAAGAAAGGAAAATAGAACTAAGATATTAGATCGAGTTGACGGGGGGGAAGGGGAGCAAAACAAAAACATGGTAGAAAAAAAATGCCCACAAACAAAACATGTGTTTTCTCCCTTTGATAAAGTCAAGCAAATAAGAGCCAAACGTGTCCACTTCACCACCATTTCAGAAAAGACCAGGAGTGTCCAGCTTAATACTCATGCAGGGTAAGCACCAGGCTCTGAAATCTTTAGGCACTTCATCCAGAATCAGCTCTTTAGATCTAACAGGGCTTTAGATCTTCCTTTCTAGAGAAGGTCAGGCATGAGCAAATGTTGTACCTGATGAAAACATTCAGTATAAATACAGATTATAATCTCTGCCTAGGATACTGCACTTCGGCCTTCTCTCTTAGCTATGAGAGAGTCTCAGCTTTATCAGGTTTGGTGGCTTTGTGCTGTTGGGCTTGGAACATTCCCACAGTCACCCTCTTTTCTCTCCTCCCTGCAGCCACAGGGCTGGCAGAGAGCACAGGTGGCACTTGGAACAGCCACACCAGCCTGCATTTCCTCCACAGCTGCCACAGGCACACGAAAAAAAATTGTATAAAAGCAAGTTGGACAGTAAGAGAAGCACAAGAAACATAAAAGCTTCTTGAAGAGCACAGTGACCACTGAGAACATGGGCAGCACAGGGCTGGGAGGGGAGCAGAGCGTGGCACTGCTGAGTCTGTGGAGCTGCCACTTACTGCACTAATTTCCACGCAAATGATCTGCTCAACCCTTGCACGTTACACAGAATGTGGTAACGAGTTTACACAATGAGTGTTAGTAACAAAGGTATAACCATACATGCATTGGCACGGCAAGGTATAATCCTGGAGCTTTGCTTTTCAAACTCTTCTGTTCAGCTCATCATGATGGCACCTCCCACACTTCTCTTTCTACAGCATTGCTGTTCCAGGATGCTCCCAGCAACAGCTGAAATAGTCCACCCTTTTGACTCATAGGCTCACAAAGAACTCACTTTATCATAAAGACTTTAAAAAAAATCTTGTTTATGACCAAGAACAGCAGCCAACATTCAAACCCACCAACTCTGCCTTCAGTTTTTCTCTCAGCAACAGTTGTTGGCTCTCACTTTTAAGCTACTCATAAAACTTTGGCAGAATCTATAAGCTCTTTGCAACAGTCAGCAATTTTTTTGATTTTTTCAGACTAATTCACTTTTTAAATATTCTAGTGCAATTTTATGATAATCAAACTTAACAAAAATTAAAATGATTACAAAGATGCTGTGATCTTGAATATTTAAATCAAAAGTGTATATGTGTTAATCTATCCCTTAACATCCCTCTAGCATATAAAGTCATGCTCAGGGATTAATGAGGTTTCTGTTACAATTTCTGAGTTTTGAAAAAAATATCCTTACTAACATTTCAAAGTGAATAAAAACCCCAGTAATCTTCCTTTGTGTGCATTATGAATATTTAGAGATGCAGAACAAGAGCCTTTCATACATGTAAAAACCTGAAGGCTTAGACTCCTCCTCTTGAAAATCAGATTGAAGTACAAAAGTTTAGGAAGAAAGGAGAAACACAGTCAAAAAGGAATCCATGAGTGATCTAATTATGAAATGTCTCTGTGCATTCAGCTCTTTCTAGTTAAATCAGACAGATCTTTCTGTTGTTTTATTTATTTCAAGTATTAAAATAATTAAAGAGGAAGATGCAGGAGGCACAGAGCAGTGAATGTCAAGGACACTTGATGCAACACCCTTAATGATGAATGTTCCAGCACACTCAAATAAATAGGTTTCTCTAGAGATTGTTTGAATGAAAATAATGTAATTGCACAAATAGCATAAACTGAGTGTGTGTGTGTGCAGAAGAAAGACAAGGAGAGAGACAAGGCAGCAGTCATGCCTCTTGTAGTTGACTGCGTGTGGTGAATAATTGATCATTCCTTCCTTCCTTCCTTCTGATGAGTTCACTAATTCTCTCAGTGCCACACTTCTACAAGTGTCACCATCACTAGTAAACCAGCACAGGAACCCACCAAGCCCCTGGGAATACCTCCTGTCTGAGATGCCTTTTAAAGCAGCAGCTGAAAAATCAAATGTGAAAAGCAAGAAAACGATTCCAAAATCTTCTTCCCCTTTGCTGTGTGCTGGAATGCTGAACTTGAGGGGCACCGTTGCACAGCTGAGCACTGAATTCATGGGGCCTGCTATTTACAATAAAGGAAGGCAAAGGAGATAAAGCCATTCAGTTTGTTGAGGAAAAAAAAAGCATTGACTGCTTGTTTTATATGCAGTCAATTAACAGCACAATTTACTGACTTTAAAACCATTTGCGAGTTAATTTGCACTTTTGAAAATGATGGGCAATAACACAGACAAAAGCATTCAGCATGATTTCATACCGAATAAATTTCCTTATGAGATAATGAGCTCAGAACTTTGCTCATTTCGAAACCTGAAGGCAAAACTGGCCTGTGTTTTGAGCCTGTTGTAACAGATATTGCAGATGACGGCATTGTTGTTTGGTTTCAGTGAGCCACAGAACTTATTCAAAGGTAAATGCTTTCCCCTAAATTCAGTAAAATGCTCCCTGCCTTATTTTTCAGACTGCTAAGGAATCCAAGGGCTCAGATGAGAAAAGCTGTGTGTACACACCTGAGTCACCTAACAGAACAGCCAAAAAAAGAGCAAACGCAGAATTTACAGTGCAATTCTAACACCCAGGCAGAAAAGAAACTCCTAGAGGACAAAGCTATTTCCTTGCACTCCATCTACCCTGCCATGAGTGCTGAGAAGAATCCTAGTAGAAGTTAATTTTTTCTAGGAATTTCATTACGAGTCTCCACACATTCTCTTAGGTATCTTCAGGCAACATTTTTAAACAAGAGTTAATCCTCCTAATGAGTCATCAGCAGGCCAAGCAGCCATTCTTTTGGTCAAGTGTTACAAAAATTAGCCAGTAAAAGAATTAATTGAAGCATAGCTCCCTTACCTTTTAGATCTATTTTATGTATATTTTCACCCGGCACATGGCCAGATCCCCAATAATAACTCCACGTCTATAGAGCTTCAGGTGCTGGGACCCACAATCATTATGAGAATCTCTCTGGAGCAAACAGAGAGAAAAACACCCTAAGAGGGACTTATTTTTCCCTGCTAGAAGTAACATTCTGATCCACCTTCTTACACTCAGTCATTGTTTAGGGAAGGAATCCAAAATGAGCTGTAATGCCCCAAAAGCAATATTGAGCAGCAGTTTGGGTGCAATGTCTTGCCTGGAGAGTTGGGGTTTGGACACACTCCCCATCCTGCCAGAGGCTTTGCTTGCTCCTAACGCACAGCCTGGGGCACAGCCCTCCCAGGGCAGCCCCGGCTCACGCTCTGCAGCTCCACTGCCAGGGAATTTGGCTGTTCTTTGAATAGCCTGGAAAAGGTGTTGAGGGGTTGCACAGATATTATTATGTTCCCCAACACTGTGTTTAAAAATGCATAACTGAGCAGATGAAAGAAAACCTGCAATTTATCTACTTGTATCAATATTATATCCCACAAGATATTTTTCTTCTGAATCCAGCTGAATTGCCATACTCTTGACTGCAATACACATTCTATTTGGAATTTATTCCCAAATTTCAGTTCTTTCTTGCTCCTCTTTCCGGTTCCTTAAAGAAACAACTGATGCTCTGTTAAACTGGGTGGCATTTCTTGTCCTTGGTGGATTAATCCACAGTTCATTGTCTCAGTAAAGGGTAAAGCCCCCACTTAACTCCCTCACTGGCAACATATATGTTCCCTCAGTATGTAACATCCAACAAACCCTCTCCATTCACAAGCCACTTTTATATCAGTTAGTGCTTTACAGAAACAAAAAATCTACATGAACATGTAATTCATATCAAGTAGATGAAATTTGTCACTCTTTTTTTTAACGAAACCAGTATGTAACTATAATAAATTACTTTTGTTCAAAACTGTACAGAGCTATAACCACTGAGTAGTCATGGAAGATTTGGATAACTAAAAATGCCATTATAGTAATTCTAAGCAGAACTTTTTTTTTTCTAGATGTTTTGGATTATTAAGATTCCTATTATATATTCATTATTAACATTATAGAATGCTTAGACTTCACTCACCATATCTGTAAAAAGTTATCAGTTAAGCTGTCACACCTGCTTCACTACAAATTAGTGCTCTTAAATCTTTCTACTCTAGAGCTTATAATTTTAAAAGGTCAATTACCTCCCTAAAGAGATTTCATCATTTGTTTTGTATTTTCAGAGAATTTCCAAGCCTTACTGCTTGTTTTTCTATACACTTATCAGTGGCACTTAAGTTCTTCACTAATCAACAGTGCACACATTCTTCAGCTATAGAAACTAAAGAGAAATAATTTCCATAAGCATCAAGTACAGGTTCACTCTTCACTGTCCTTCATTCCAAGGCAGTGGGGTTTGTGGCACTATTTCACTGAGGTTCTACTGAAAATTCCACTCATGCTCTACAGGAGCCTTTGCTATTTGCTCTTTAAAACAGCATTTCTGTTTTCCGGGGTTTTTTTCTGTTCTGCACCACAAAAATCCACTCCAAACAGATCAATGCTACGTGGCCACATGGAGATAGATCTATCAGCAGGATTTCCAGGACAACACGGAAGCTCAGGTTATCAAGCAACAAATGAACAGATGGTCCTGTCATTCCTTATTTCAGAAAAGGTGATTCCAGTGATAACATCTGCTAATAAGCCTTTCTTGAGTACCCTTTAGAAAGGCAGCAAGCTATGGCGTTAGAAATGAAAGATCAAATTGGGTCAGGCATGCTCTTCTCAAGGTGCACTGTAGCTTTCAGAAAGGTAATGGCAAAATGGATTGAATGTTCCCTCCACATCAGCTGCTCTGAAAGGACTGAAAGTATGTCAAGGATACAGCACATAAGATGGATGGATGGGAAGGGGGAAGCACTTGGGCTGTGCAGGATGCTAATCAGCATGGAAATGTCCCAAGATTGATTTTTACATGTTGTCCCAGGTGGTTTTAGGTTTTGTTTGTTTGCTTGTTTGTTTCATTTTGTGGGGTTTTTTGTTGTTGTTGTTGTTTTGTTGGGTTTTTTTTTTTTAGATTTCAAGTCAAGCTTTAAATAATTTTCCTACGGCAGATTTCTCTGTGAATGTTCCATCAGGAATGGGATGTATTTTTATTTTTATAGTATTTGACTTTTGTAAAAACAGCACTTTCTAATACATTACAAAAACCCACCAAAATTAAAAAAAATATTTGAAAACAATTAGCTTTCATTTAAAATTTAGCCTATCAGTGATTATTTAATAGATGTTTCATCTTTGAGTATTATGATATTATCAGGCTATTAAGCAATTACCACATGAGCACCAAGTAAGATTTTTTAAACTTCCAGCTATTAATTTCTACACATTTCTATGGGCTTAGGCATCTATATACATGGATAGTTACATAGACAACTAATATATTTCAATAGAAAGTGTTTGGGGAACATTTAAAATATCTAGACATCTTTCAAGATTTGACCCACAATATTTCACTGTCCATTGCCTCTGGTGAAACTATATAAATTCACAAATTCAGTGGTGGTTTTGAGGTGAGTTTTTCCTTTTTTCTTCTTTCTTTTCTTTATTATTCTAATGAGACAAAAGGCTAGCTATAATGTTTTAATTTATTCTCCCATCCAGAAGGCCAGCCCTATTTTTTTGTGTATCATCTCTTCGGCAGGACTGAAATTGCAGGCCAGCTGGGCTTTATCATCAGGTTACCCTTTGCTGCAGAGGGAGAGAGTCAAAGAATTACCATTGAGATAAAACTTAGAGTTCATTGAAATTCTGAAAATCTTCCACATAAAGGACACTAAAGGAGCCTCTGCTCAGCATTTTCACACAGGTCTTCCAGAGTGTATGTATTTTATTTCAGGTCTCTGAACACCCAGGGTTCATGTTTGAGCTCATTCAGCAGTAGAAGCTGAAGAAACGTGAAGCTGTGCAAGCCTAAAGGTCCTCACATTCTGCCATGGTGTTCAGCTCCAGAGCAGAGCTGTTTGCAGCAAAACCTGTCTCTGGTTCCTCGAGCTTCTCAGCTTATGTCAGACACCAAATATGAGGATGAATTACCAAGGGTTTGCAGAACCATTACCAGCACCAACTATCAAACATGTCTACTTAACAGTGCTGTGTAGAATAATATGACTTTCACCCAGACTGTATTTAACAAAAGCCAATACTGATTGCACCTTATTTCTAAACTGTGGTTTACACTTTTCCAAACAGTGCTGTGTTCTCCTTGTTTATGGAGAAGAGTCACAAACCATCAGTGGGTGTACACGTTGAGCTGCCTTGGTTAAGGTAAAATTCAGCTGGTGACTGTTGAGAAGCCAGACTGATTCCTACCAGCTGAACGTGGAGTGCCATATCCTGTTGGCAGATCAAAAGGAGTACAAGTGTGCATTTTACTTACTCTGTCATATCTGAACAGGCTTCTTCTCATACAATGTCTACCATAACCAACAGCTTTTATTGGTTAATTGTTCTCAGCATATCACCATTCAACTCCATTTGACTGTGAATTGCTCTTATTATAGGGGTGAAGAATCAGTGCTGAATTTCAGTTTTTCTTGTTTGTTTTTTAATGATTAGGATGTTATTTACACACTACCCAACCTTCTGTTCTGCTTATGTTGTATGGCAGAGAGAAGGCTAAATCAGATATTTCTGCTGAAGCATTTTAAACACAAGGGGATGAATTACAAGCTTAGTTTTATTTAGTTACCAGAGTTTGTGGAGGGTGAGAAGGAAGGCTGCTGAGCTTGTTTGTGAGATCATAAAAAATGAAATGGTAATAAGTAAGCTTATAATCTGCTATTCTCTTTACATGAGATAGTGAAGCCCAGGATACTCAGCGAGTTGTGAAATCCAAACCCCAGCAGATACAATATCAAAAGAGGCTTTTTTAAAGAACACAGTTTCACTTTTCCATAACTGTTTACAGTGCATTCATGTGTTGTGGAAGACAAATAAAAGTATGTAAAACAGTGTGCTATTTTTATGTTATACAACTTTTAAAAAATAGGGTTTAAAATAGACTACTTTAGAATTCTGTGGAAATACTATTCCTGAATATTAATATATTCATGAATATATATGTAAACAGTCAGATATCATGAACTATTTATAAAATGATAATACTTTACTGGGGAAATATCATCTTGATTATATTACCATGAAATGCAATCTGATTAATTTATTTACTTAATAACCTCTTTTGGAATTAGGTGCTTCAATTACAGTCATTACAATCCAAAACAACAGGTAAATAAAGACTGCATAAAATACATGGGTCCTACATCAAGCCTTGGAGATGGCAAACCCAGCTCCCGCTTGAGGAAACAGCTGGAAAGGTGGTGGTTAGAGATGGGCCCTTCAGACCAGAAAGCTCTTCAAATCCAGGGAAAGCAAAACCGATCAGGTGGTGCCACAAGCAGCAAATCTCCAAATACCAAGAGCAGCAGGTCACTCCCAAGCTCCAGCTGCCAGGAGAAACCCTCCTAGAGGGGCTCCAAAGGGTCTACAGTGACAGCACAGTCGTGTTCCCCTGCTGCCCACACCACTGCTCGGTGTGCAGGGAGGATCCAAAGCTTTCTGCTGGCCTTCCAAGTATGTCCTACATTCCCAAAAGCAATGCCAAGGAGAGCTGTGCACTGTGGGGCTTGGACCTTGGAGATGTGGCCACACCTCCCAGGTAACACAGCACCAGCACTGCTGGGACAAAGCACAGCAGAAACACCGACAGTCCCTCTGTTCACTGAGCTACAGAAAGCAAAGGTGGCTTTCCATTTAGCTGAATATTCACAAAATGTAGTGAATGAAACTAAGAAATGGAAACAGGTATTTGCAGATAAATTGCATATCCCCATTTCAGAGTTCCCATCTCCCAGTGGATTGTCAGCCAGAGAGAAGCAAGGAGACCCTCCTCTTGGATGAAAGGACAATGCACAGAATAGTGGATGTTTTAAAAAATTATTTAGGGCAGATAGTCTTATCTCTAATATCCATCTGTTTCTGCATAAGATAAATTCTTTAGCAGCATATACTTGTAATAATCTGTTTAAATTTTGGGAATTACATTTAATAGTTTCACACATTGAGACAAATGGAATAAATAGTCATTGTTTCTTCTGTATTATGCTTTGTCATAGACTAATGGGAATAAGGAGATATTTCAGACTTTTATTTTAATTTAAAATTTGGATAAACATCCCCCAATCCTACCTTAACTTTTAACATGGACTAAATTGAAATTGGAGACTGAAGCTGTAAAGTACCAAAGCTCATTACAGCACATTTCCACAGCTGAGCGTGCTTCCAGCCTGGCTGTAGCAGTTTGAACAGAGCCTTCCATTCCCTAACTAAATTGTGCTCCATTAAACCATGTTCCAGGAACAAAGGGTCACGGTCAACATTCCAGGTGGTAAAAGTCAGTGATCAAACTTCTGCTGCCTTTTGTATGCTGAATATCTGATTATTGTCAAACTGTTTGGGGTTGGTTTGTTTGTTGGTTTGGTTTGTCCCCAAACAACATAAGAAATTTCAGCAAATGAAAAGCATCATATTTTTTAAGATACCTTCCAGAAAAATGAAAGCAAAACGCTTCTTGTTAATATCCAATCACCGTTTGAATAATGTAATTAAAGACCATCAGATATCCCACAGTCTAAACCTGTTTTGTTTCACTACTGCTCTTTATGTTGGAAAACCATAGCAACAACACAAAGTGTGGCTACAATAACACACCAGGTACAAGGATACTCACCCTAAAGTACCTGCTCCACATTTTCATTCTGCCTCTTCTCTGAAGCACCAAAAAGAAATAAATATTCAACAGGATTACATTATATATCACGATAATTGCATAATTTAACCTGATTTTGACAGATGCAAAGTAAATGAATGGGAAAGTGAATGGACAAGAAACTCTGGGCAAGAACAGAAATAAAAGAAATTCCATTTAAACTCAAGAAATAATTGAGGTGGGGGTTTTT
>VWZD01010421.1:656891-685906 GCA_013396695.1 Sakesphorus luctuosus | reverse complement strand
TTTTCTTTTGTGGGCGGGGGGTGTGGCGTTCATTGGTTGGTTGGTTTGGTTTCATGGTTTTGTTTTTGTAATGAAAACAAGGAAGGAATAACTTCTAAAGAAACCCAAACCACACCAATATGCTCCAGGACACCTTCATATACAGACTCCTTTGAGATTACCCCACAATTTCCTATCACAAAGGAAAATGAATTCCACAAGTCCTGCTCAAAGACTGTGAAGCACACGGGGATTTTGTCTCTTTAACAGAGGGCCTCAGTCAAATATACTGAAAATCCTTAGAGAAATATCTTTGAAAAGACTTTTGGGAAACGGTTCTGTTACTGAAAGAATTAGACACTTGGTAAATCTCTGCTTTGAGCTGCATTCTGCATTTTTTCAGTTTTGAAGAAAAATGTATTTTTATGCATATCATACTGTTCATTAATATGTATCAAGGCATAAGCAAACAGCTCAGTTTCTGGGATGGAGATAGGGAGGTTGGGGACTTTCGTTTTGGTTTAGGTTGGGTTGGTTTTATACACAAAATGCAGATCTGACACAGGATTTCTGAGGAAGGATTTTCCTGATGCTCAGCCTTAAACTCTGAAGCAAAATTTCCAGGTGAGAGGGAACTTTGGTGCAACCTCAGCTGTGCCAAGTGATGGGACAGACAGGATGGCCCTGCTTGAGCAGGGAGGTTGGCCCAGATAACCTCACTGGCCCCTTTCAACCTTAGCCATTCTGTGGTCTGGAGATAAAGAACACCAAATGCAAATGCAGCACCAGAAGTAAATTCTTTCTTTCCTCCAGCAGAGTATATGCTTCTAACAGAGGGGAATCCAGAGAGATACCCAAAGTAATGACTCACATGTTTTGTGAGATAAAAAAGTAATGTAATGAGATCTTTCACTCTTAAATTTATAAAATAAGTGCAGTTCAGTGTGATTCTTGGACTGTTGCTCAATCTGAGTGTGTACTTAATAGACTTTCCTGCTCCCAGCCAGGGAAGGGCTGCAGCACTCAGCACTCAGCACTCAGCTGAACGGGGGCCAATACACAATAATCAATACCAGCTCCTCTCACCAGTACAGCCCATTAATGAAGCAGCACCAAAGGAGAATGGGAAGCACTTTCCCTGCTGGTGTGTGCCATGGGCAGGTTTAAGTCACAGCAAAGACTCCTGAAAAATGAAGCAGAATAAACTTGGCTCCAGCCTAGATGCAGATAGAGGAGCAAACCCCACAGGCCACCTGCCAGCCAGGACTCCTTCCCTTCAAACAGCTTCCCATTCTGGCTAAAATTCCATGGCATGAGCATTCTATTAATTGCTTTTACAAAATGTTCTTGCCATGACCACACCATTAAGTAAAGAGGTATATGTAAGTAGACTTAGTTTTAAGTGCAAAGTAGATACTCATAAGGCTTGATTGCAAGGTAGGGGAAAAGATTTAGCTGATGTCTCAAATATTCTTCGAGATTATATAGGTCTAACAATAGATTTGGAAATTGCTGATGACTCCTCAATTAAGAATTTAGGATGGGATTTTTTTAAAGAACCTGAAAGCTCCATATCCAATTCACCAGAAGCACAGGAATACCCTAGTGATAACAAAAATTCCTACATTTCAAAAGGAATTGGGAGTGCAGTTGGAGATTTTAATGCCACCTAATACTGATTAAAGAAAACATTTCTAACGTTCATTCGAATTGGTGAATGCTTTAAGTGCAACTTTCAGAGAAAACAAACATATTTCCACTGTTAACCCCCCCCCAATTTACTACTAATAAAATTTAACAGATGAAAACATCATTAAAGTTTGTGTGGAGTGTTCTCTTAGATATAATAGTAAATTCTCACAAGAACTATTCTTAGAAAGGCAGAAATATGACAGGACAACAGGGCATTAGAGTGTGCCTAATTCATTCCAATTCACAGAGTAATGCATTTCTATTCACACAGTGATGCATTCTGGTTTCCAACATGAGAATCCAATCTCCTTGATGTGTAGTAGAGTTGAAATGAAACCACAGCAGCAGAAAACTGACATTGTCTATTTTCCTAAATCAAGAAGTACTTTAAAAAT
Source organism: Sakesphorus luctuosus (assembly GCA_013396695.1). Classification (NCBI taxonomy): domain Eukaryota; kingdom Metazoa; phylum Chordata; class Aves; order Passeriformes; family Thamnophilidae; genus Sakesphorus; species Sakesphorus luctuosus. Next base: position 683,840 of record VWZD01010421.1, on the reverse strand, counting down.
GGCTTTTCTCTGTTTTTCTTAAGCAGTGTTGGGCTCTATTTATCAAAACACATATTATGGCAGCAGATCTAAGCTATTCACCTCTTTTGTTTGACAACTCTAGTCTAGTTTGTTCGACATTTACACCTTGGAAAGTTATTACTCTGTGACGTCTGTGGACTTGTCACTGAGATTTATTTTTTTATTTTTGTTTCTTACGAGATTTTAATACATAACTGTTTGTTGTGATGTGTACAGGATAATCAATATTCATATTTAGAAAACCCAACACAAATAGTGGGTTACTTTGAATTGTAACAAGCTCCCAGAGAAGCCCAGTTAGATTCCATTTCTCTCTGTGTAATACTGGGAAGTTGTTAGTAATAAATAGCAGAAACCTGAAGTATCACATTCTTAGAACTGGACTCTAACTGATCTCTTATATACACCTCCTGTGATTTGCTGGAAAAAAAAAGTTTGAAACTATTTTTATTTCTGGTGTATTACACAAGAATATATCACAGCAACATTTTTACAGCAAAGGAAGGCAGTAAAACTTTTAAAGAATGTTGGTAACATGAATTTTCCATGGGAATTTGGCCTCTAAACTCTTAGGTGCCTTTGCATTCTTCCTCTATGGTTTGCCACATAGAAAATATGGGTTTCAAAAATCATCCACCAAAAATGTGCATGCCCAAATAATTAAATTATCTACATCTACTCTGGGTTCAGTATAACAGAGCTCCAAACTGCCCATAAAAGGCTCTTCAGAGTTCCCTGTTGGGGGATTTCTCATCTGCCCTTTTGGCATGATTAAAATAACAATACATTTTTACTACTTAAGCAACTTCATTTACAGGTATAAACAATCTTTCTATACACAGACACAGGAGAGGGCACAAATAGGCATATTTGGTATTTTATGGCCTCACTCTTCAAGTCCAAGTGTGGTGTTAGCACTGAACAGTTGACAACTTCCTGCTCCAATACCTATTTAAGACCTTGAAAGAAAACACACTTTTGATAAAGAAGCTCTAAAGATCAAGAGATACAATCACCTGCTCATTGAGGAATCAACTCATTCCCACAAAAGCAAGTAAGTCTGTCAGTGAATTCAAGTCAGGATTTGCACTTCATATTTCTGCATGGACCTGTTGTAAAAGCAGATTTGTTGCATTTTGATGCAGGGGAGGAATTGGGGAAGTGATGTTCCTTTTTTAAGTGGTGTTTCTACATCTTTGTATTTTTTATGGCAACGTTAGATTAAACATGAGGACTAAAGGAGAGCAACTCTGAGGAAATACAGTGCATTCTTTATTTATTAATTTTTAAAGTATTATACCTTTCTTCTGTGCTGCAAGCTAGAAGTCAATTTCTATATATAATAAGATAAATGTCTGCAATTTAACTGCACTATAATAATAATCAGCTCATTAGATGAATATGCATTCAAACCCATTTCATTGCGAAGCAAAGCCAGCCCAGCCCCAGTAACATACACTTACAGGGCAATCCACCCAGAATACCTTGCAATTAGAACACTGAACTTGCTTAATCTTAAACTATCCTATCTTGGGTCACAGAAGGGACTGAAACACTGAAATTCACCTTGAGTATTACTACATTACTAGCCCTTTTTATGACCTGACATTTTAGCAGTACAATCTAAATGCTATCAGTAAGTATTAGTGAAAGTGTATCCTTGATCTGCACTTATTTTAGTTCACTAAAGGTCCCATTTGTTTTTATTGAGGTTAATGGATCTCTGAATACAGATCCATTAACCTCGGAATTTTTAAATGTTAAATCAGCAGCTTTAAATAAATGTTAACACGAGGCAGCAATTACTGATACCGTAATACCAACTGGAGGGCAAAGTTTGGAGCACGGACTCCTGAGAATATGTTAAACAACCCCAACTCCTTTATTAGTAAGATTTAAAAAAGAAAAGAAAAGAAAACAAAACAAACTCAAACAATATAAAGCTGAATATTCTCTGGAGCTACAAGCAATGAAAGCATATTCCTTGAATGAAAATGGAACTATGGAGTGTTTAACTGAGGGCTTCCATATCTGCTGATTCATCTGCTATTCTGGCTTTGAACAATTGACTTAATGTAAAAACAGCATCTGCCAAGGGATGGTTTACACACTCACCCAATGGTTATTAGGACTTGCAAAATTAACACGTTGCAACCAGCACTTATGACAGAAAGTTTGTTATCTCCAAAATGGTGATTCTAGAGCGTTTGAACAGCTTGATATTCCGAATCAGAGTTTATTGTAGACCTGCCAGGTGACATCCATGGCAATGGCCAGAGGGAAGAACTGCCCTCAGGGAACAGTTGGAGCTTTAGCACTTGTGGGAACAGTGCTGTGCTGCGATTGATGTGAGAGACTCTTGAACAGGGACCTGAGAGCATCCTATCCCACATTCCCCCAGAAGGAGAGAGAGAAGCATTCCCGCAGAAAGAGAGAAGCAGTTGCCACAAAATACACCCTTAAGATTAGACAGGGATATTTTAAAGTTGGTGACAAGGTAGTTTTTAAAGGAATGCACCTGCTTTTTTGCTACGAGAAAACTCTTTTTTTTTTCTTCTAACAAGATGTATGGAGTTGATAACAAATGTACAGGAGTGATGACTTTCCCTGGAGACACACACTGAGTCAGCCCGGCTTTTTCCCAGTTGCATTTGTGCAACCAACTGAATTGCATTTACAATTATCGTGGTCATGGGGCCAAAGCCACAGCAGGAGACACAGGGACTAATTCCAGTCCTCACAAAAGAGGACAAACACGTATGAAATGGTGTAAATACTGACCAAGGCTATTCCAGGTGGGGAGTGCTTAGAATGGCACTAAGCAAACACTTGGAGGACTGTGGATATGTTTTTCCTCTGTTATCATATACTGAATTTTTATTTCCAACTTCTGCAACTGCTTAAAATGCACCCTGGTTTCTAAAAATGGTTCCATGCAAACTGTCATGACTTAGAGGAACGCAACAAGCTCTAATGTTTGCTCATCCTGACTTCTGGGACCCCTGTTTATCAATCTGCTGCCAAAATTGACAGTGGACTGGAAAAATGGCTCTTCTAGAGTGTCACCTGCCTGAAATTTCAATTACAGTAAGTTGAGATTATTGTCTTAACACAAATTGTCTTAGGACATTGCTTACACCTTGTCACCTCAGGGATAATGGAATCTGCAAAGCTTAAGACAGGGTTTTTTCTACACCATTTCAAATAAAACAACCTCAAATTCAAGATTAAATCAATGTTCAACATCAAAAAAATATGATTTATTTTAAGCAGTTTCTCACATCTTGCTGGGAGATGTTAAGCTCATAACTTAATATTCAATAACAACCAGATCAAATACAATGGATTAGGTAAAGAGAAGAATCTCTAACATACTTTAAGAGAAACACATTTACAGGCAAATCCAAGCCCACGTCTGGTGTCATAGGTTTGTGCTGGATGTCTCTGGCTCAGGTTTCATTCAGTCTGCACAAAAAGGGGTTTGTCTCATGCCAGTTTTCTAACAGCTCACTTACTACTCAGTCATGCCAACAGCATTTTGCATTACACCACCAGTTCTTAAGATTTATTTTTTTCAGTGTGCTACCATTTCAAACCTGCCCAATAGACTGTCACCTCCCACAATAAAAGCTTTTGATTTTATTATTATACAGTGTCAGGGATGAGCCTGGACCAATAAAAGTGGTACCCAAGCCACTTGACAGCCTTGTACAGGCCTGTACAGTAGGTCAGAGCAGGAAAAGTAAATTAATTTTTTGAGCTTCCTGGGTGCTGGCACAGACTCAGCTGTACAAACAGGATGATCACAGAATAAAGACACTTGTTAGCTTGGTACACAGCCTTTGAGGCAAATATTGGTCAGTGCTCATAATGAACACAATGAAATAATTAAAATAAACCCAAACACACAAAAAGCCTCATTTCCACCTTAGTCTTGCAGAGATCAGGCACAGCAACAGCACTTTATTTTTCTGAGTACATGGGCTGCTTTCTTCTAGAAGCTCAGGGCCTGCCTTCAGTTCAGAGTTAGAATAAGCAGGGGGGAAAGACACATTTGCTGTTTGCAGTCTTTTCACACAGCTGGCCATAGAGGTAAATTATGAAACACTGTCTGCATACTAATCTAACAGTTTCATTTGGAAGGAAAGCATCCATTTAAAAAGTTTTTTCTGTCTTAGAGAAAAAAAAAAAAAGAAAACCAAACAAAGCAGCAAACCACAACACAATTTGCTTTCTAACACTCTACAGACTGCCTGTCTTGACAAGAGTGCACACCTACAAGGTCACATTATTACTACCTTATGTATTTACCAGCCTCTCAAGTCTCAGTGAAATCCTTATAATTTTGTATTTAAAAACACAATAACTACTATTAAATATTAGGATTCTATAAGCATTACTATGAGAAAGAAACAAAGCAATAAAGAAGTCATGCATGACTTCTCCATAAGAACACATTCCCAACCAAAGCTTCACATGCAAGAACACGGACCAGCTCCTTAAAACATGACACAACCAGTCCATGGCACTCAGGGAGTAAAGAAAAGTTACAGAGTCATTTCAGAAGACATTTTCCAAAATAAATCCTTTTCCAGAATAAATACTGAAACTTATTCACTTCAGCGCAGATTTCAGTGACCAACACTGACATAAAATTATGGCTGATATAAAATCTTTCCAATGTCTTTGAACATTTATCAAAATACTCATTTGGCATAGACTGAAACTGGAGCTACACTCAGCTGAAACTATTTGTGATGGAACTACGTACATTAAGGCACACTGGAGTAGTCTAGGTATTTAAATGCTACATCATAGTAAGCTGAATATATTTGACATCAAACCAGTGCTTCCTACACATAATAAAAAACCCAAAACAAACCAAACCAAAAAAACAAACAAAAAAACCCCAAAATCCAAATCAAAACAAACAAACAAAAAGAAACAAAACCCAAACAGTTAAAGGAAAAGTTTGTCTGCAGAAAATTACTTCAGTCCCCTTTGCATCTCCTTGCCAGCCCCAGAACACAGAGTTACACTTCTGTGATAATGAACAAACCAAGTAAATCAAGCCTAATACAAACCCACTGGCTGTTCAACATTATCTGTAATTAAAGTTAAACTGGAATGGGAGTATGTTTCTTCACACAACTCTCTCTTAATTCCCTTTACCCCAATCAACTAAAGCACAATGCTAAAGTCATTCTGTGACTGGGGATCTTCACACTGATTAGTGGAAGTCCTAATTATATAAGATGCTGAAAAATAGGTGCAGTTGCTACCTAATCTTTTTACAGGATTTGGAAGAAACTCATCTTTCACAAGGAAAAAATGGAGAGATGATCTGAAGTTACCTTTCACTCTTACAGAACATTAAATATAACCCAACTGTATGTCATACAGTACCTGTTGTACTTCACAGGATCAGTTGAAAAGTGAAGGGAAATCACATTTGATGACACCAGTACAGGCTCACCTTCTCCCTCAGAAAGCACATAGAGCAAAACATTTTCCTGAGCCAAAGCAACCTGATCTGACAAGAGTTTCACAGTCACCCAGCACACCATTGGTATTCTACTCTCTTGAAAGCAGAGTGGATGTCAGATAAAGGCAATATGTGCTCATGGGTGAACTTTAGAGTAGCTTTCAGGAGTTGTTTATGTCTGGTGAAGCACACCAAGTATCGGCTGCATTAAAAAAGGTCCTGAGAAATACACCTGTTGGCAAGCAGGAGAGGATGGAGATAGTATTCCCATACCAATAATGATAAAGACAGGAAAGAATATGAACACTGTGCTTTCTAATCCCCTTGAACCACCTGCACCATCAAAAGGCAGTAGTGAACTTGGGAAAGGGGCTTTTTATTGGACTCATCTTTGGAGACAGTGTTTGGCCAGCAGAGTTTGCAGTATGAGTTTCAACACGTGTGCCTGGTGAGGATACTGTTGTGAAAGATGTGCATACTGAAAAATGAAACCAACACTGGAAATCAAAGAGTATTTCTCTATTAGAGAGGAAGAATACACTGATTATGGTTACCAAAAAAGCTGGATGATGCAATAGTGAGTTTATTCAATTTGCAAAGGCAACGCAACTGAAAGAGGTTGCAAATGCTCTGACAAAAACCCCAGCAAGAGACCTGAAGAACTCCTTACTCATTGCAGGTGCACTGATCTGTGATTCCTACATGCAAAGCACATGTACTACCTGTGCTGGTGGATCCCCGCAACGTGGCAATGGGTGACAGATTTAGCCATTCCCTGTTGGCCACTGGCACAAACATTGCTGCTGTGGTCTGTGTGCCTGGTTCCAGAGGATATTTTGCTCAGATTATGCACATAACTGATAGTGCTCTCCAGGTAAAATAGGAATGACATCCAAAGTATCACTGAGCATCCAAGAGCTGACTGCCCATGTGGAAGAAGTGGATCCACAGCCCCTGCTCACTCTGTCCCATGTCACTGCTGAGGAATGCTGGCAGTCACAGCTGCTTCATGGGGGGAGAAAAGCCCTACTTTTATTTCAAAAAGCAGTAGGATTTAAGAGAGGAGAGACTGAAAAATACTGGCAGTGCCAAAATCCACTTTTTAGAACCCCCTGTACCTGTTTGCTTGTATCCTGAGCAAACTTTTTCATTCAATTGATTTTTATTGATCAAATTCCTACTAAGAATCTATGTAATCAGGTACAGAGCTAGGAATCTGCAGAGTATGCCTGTTGTGCTTTTTCTTGCTGAAGATATATCAGCTTTTCAGCTTCTGGTACATATATCCTCAGTCATACAGAGAGGTTCCAATTGGTTGTACGAATTTGTAGACTATAATACACACTTAGGAAAATGTGGGAAAAAATTAAAATATTCAGACTTTCAGATATTAAAAATAATAGGAAGCATGAAATGAAATGTCAGAATGAGAACATAAAATTACAATGCAATCCTAACATAGTCTTTTTCAGAGCAGTCCTCTTTTGATTTGTAATAAAAGAGTAACAAAAAATGTGCTTATTTTCATGTACAAGTAATCACAAGTTCTTGTTTATTTTTTTGATTTGTTACTACAATTGGCTCTTAATCTTGTACCTATATCGGGATCAGCAACCTGTAATGAATTGAGCTTTCATTTTTCAGAGATCCCGGGAAAGGAAGAGACAGAATTCCTGCTGCTCAAACCTTGCAGGCAAGTGGCCTCAACTCTCCTGTCTCACTTCACTGCAGATGGATTCATAGTTCAATAAGCCACAGGCTCTTCATTACCAACTTCAACTATTTTAGGTTGTGGATACACAAGGAAAGTCAGAGCATTCCCATCCAACACTGTCTCATCCCAACAGACCTTGGGAGACGCCTATTTTACCATTTCTCTGAGAAAATGGTTACAAAAAACTTTTCAAGCTCTATGAAGTGTAACAGCAAAACTCTTGAATTGGAGGCTCTTGAAGGGGCTTCCCCATCTCCAGGGGGTCACTGGCAGGACTCATCTCCCCCATGCAGAGTCTTGTGCTCTTACATGAGGCGTGGCTGGGAGATAAGATGGAATAGGGAGGGTTCTTGACTAAGTTCATGCAACAGTATCGACTCTTTCTATAACATACATGACTATCAACATTATCCAGATTATTTACACATGTGCATATACTAGCACACAATATAATGTTCTCAAGCTTTACTCACGATGCACTAGAAAGAATTATATATTTTTTTTATTATTTGTATAACGAAAAGAGTAGTTGGATATTTATGGATTTAGATTAGGTCAGGCTCTGTTACAAAAATCTTTTAGACGTACCAGTATATTTAAATAGATATATCAAAAAAGTTTCTGATAACATTGAGGATTACGACACAAAAGAAAAATAATGAGCCTACACTGAATGGGGAAGAAAGTACAGAAAAGTGATTCTATTTAAGAAAGCAAAGGAAAGAGGCAACCTTACTGGGAATATTTTTGCTGCAACCATTTTTTTCTAGTCCATATGTAAAGCACCTAATCTTTTCAGCTCTAGACACAGATCTAATAAAACCATTCTGCTGTGATGCTCTAATTCATAGAGACCTGGACAGATCTGGAAGATGTGGTGCTCCACTGCAGCTTAATAGATAATTGGGAGAAAGGATGTTCTCTGCTTTTTTTTTCTCTGATAGTGTTAAACATGTATTGACAGGATGCCTCTGTGCGCTGCTCTATGTTTGGCACTTAGGAGAAGTTCAATTAACCAACCTTTCATCTGTCTTTCCTCATAAGATACAGCTTTACTTTCCTGTGGCTAATTGCTAAGCCAGAGTGCTCACACTCCCTGCAATCCTAAAGCCTGGCTTTGGGGGCTTTCAAGTACCTGCACATTTGCTGCTGCAAAGACCTGGCACAGATAACCTGAATAACTTTTCCCACCAGCTCCCTGTGCTCTCCCCTGGAAGGTTTTGTCCATGCTGGCTGGAACAAGGAGTGTGCCTAATTTACAGGACTCCCTGCACATCTGCACTCAGGGAGTTAACACATCGCCCCTAATCCTGAAAGCAGGTGGGGACTGGATTTCCTAGCATGAATTAGGGTTTGAAACATTCAGGTTTTATAGAAGGATAAAAGCTGATTCATACTTGTAAGCCAATTAAAACGTTGTCTCAGTGCTCAGAGGTTAACATGGTTGGGAGCTCAGGAGTGGATAGTTCTTAGTAGAAATAATGAGTGGATGGCAGACAAAGAATTAATAAATTATCTTAATCTGTCTTTGTTTACAAATGTGCAATCCCTGCAGATGGCTTTGAACAGAAAGGGGGTTTAGTGGCATAATTCAAGCATACACAGAAGTGATTATCAGCCAACACTTTAATCAGCAGTTTCTTCTTGGACAATTCCCTGCATGTCTTTGTTCCTGCAGAGAGCAGATTATTCTCTGAGCAGCTCCATTTATATTGCTCTCTGTGTGCTGTTGCTCAGAGTTCCAAAATACAACTAATAACTTCAATCACATTCAAGAGCAGTTTTCGACTTTCTCCAATGCCATGTTTTGCTGGATAAGGAAAGAGCAAGAGAGATTTCTACTGTCCAATTAATTTAGGTGACTTCCTTAAAGTCCCAGCAGCTGAAAACACCTGAGGAAATACAGGTTTTCATTTCTGGGTACAAAACAGATTCAATAAGCTTTCCTAACAAGGTAACTCCGGACAAAAAGAATTCCTGAAAAATTGAGTGAAAATATTTCTTGAAGTTCAGAAATCAGAGGATAAATATAACAATCCAGTTTTTTATTATTAATGAAAATTCAGTGGAGTTATTTTGATGCTTGAATTAAAGGATTTGAAATATTCCAGACTGCACTGACTTCAATTACAGAAGCCACTCGAGTTTTCAAGGCTGGGAGTTTTTTGACCTGTGGTCAACTCAGGAATGTGATTTCAGGAGCTGTAGTGAGCACAGGTTTTTAGATTGTTTGAAAAAAACCCTGAGGGATCCTTTTGCTGCTCCTTTTAAAATGATGAAGCTAAAATAAACCAGGCAACCTTAACCCAGATGCAGCAAAAAGCACAAAGAGGGGGAGGCTTCTGAGCATATTACCAAATACAGCACAAAAGTTTTAAATGGCATAAAGACCTACTCATCTACCATTCGAGCATGGAGAAAAAAAATGACTTGTGACTAAAAAAGTATTTTATTTTCCTCCTCCTCAAAAGAAAGGAGGAGAAAGCCTCCCTAAAGCACCTCCAAAAAGTCAACAATGTCACCATAGCCATAATTTTGGTCTAATTCAAATTTTGAGCATTACTGACAACAACAGAAATATTTTACAGTTCTACCAAGTTCAGGACATCACTGAACTACATCCTTTAAGAACATAAAGTAAAAAAAAAATAACGAAATTCTCTCTGCCTCTGTGAGTGCATACTCTGAAAAAAAAAAACCCAAGTCAGGAAGTTAAAGGACAGAAAAATCTGCTTTATGTTTTGAAGTCTAAGTTGGTAGTAAATGCTGGAAAGTTCACACCAATAAATCTTAGGAGGGGCCAAAATGTACCACAACCTTCAACATACCTTACAAACTACTTTTTAAAGGGAAGAAAACTGAAAATAAAGCACAGCTTTACAGTGGCATTTGGGTTAAATTATATTTGGCTTTCCTTCAGAAAACCTGCAGCAAGCCAGAACCACTATTGTGGTTATGATTATAGAAATTAAATAGAAGCAAGTGAGATCACTCAAACCTAACGCATTTATCATCTCTTTGCTGATAAAGAAGGAAACTGGTATCATCTATTCTTGACTGCAGCTTTCCCTACGCCAAAATATTCTCATTTCACTGAAGTAACTGTTGCTCAAAGCAATCTTGTCATTATACCTTAAACAGCTCCCATCCACTTAACAACGGGGAATAATTTCCACATATTTGTATTTTAGGAGAGTACTATATGGCATGGACAGTAATGCAGCATGAAAAATCTTTTAGGAAACAAGTAACCTATTGTTCTTTGAAAAGAAAAGTTTTATCAGTGTTTCCTCTTGTCATAGAAACAAATCCATTCACTTCTACAGAAACAGGAGTGAGTTGCATGGTTTTTTCCCATGAAAATGAGACAATTCTTTCACAATTCAGGATCACTGAAGTATTAGCACATTTGCTCATTCTCCAGACACCTGAAGCACAGCTGGTAACTGGAGAACACACCAAACCTGTAGTCAGAGCTCTCCTGTCCCCACAGGTGCCTTTTCTTGTACAGTCTCTGCAGTCATAGACGAGGCAAGATTAGACTTGGTGTGAAAGATTCTTTCTTCTCCTAAGCATGCAGAAATCATTCCACTGAAGTTCTGTCAGGACACCCAGAACATCAGCTGCCAACTTTCCAAAGGAGACACCATGGCAGCACTTTCTTACCTCTAAAGGATAATCCTTACAGTCATCCACCATCCCTACCTTTGCTGTTTGGTATTTATATAACGTAGTTGCCAAATTAATATATAGCATAAATCACAAAATTTTTCCAGAAGAGCAATAAACATGGACAAGGTGAAAAGAATCCACTGGCATACAATATTACAGATTTAAAACTACTTTTCTTCTCAAGTAGACACTGCTTAGGTTGAAACAAAACAAATTTTGTAATATTGGTGGTATGGGGAATGGAAAACCTCTTCAAGTGAAAGAGTCTGCTCAAAGTGTAAAATCATTCTCATTTGTCAGCCCTCTGGATAGAGCAGGAACTAGAAGACCAGTGGTAAAATTATTTTTCCCTCAAACAAGAAGATCTACTGAATACTATTGGGTCCTGCTGTACAGCAAGTGCAGAATAAAAAAAAGAATTTTGCAATAAAAAAGAAATCCAAAATTACGAGCAATTATTTGTTTTCCAATTCCCACTTAGTCTCTGAAATTTTCTACTACTCACAGACTCAATAATAAAATTGAAATTGATATCAAGTTGAACCAACAAACTGACAGCAGTTATCTATTAGCAGTATCTTTGGAACTGCACTAGTTCCCTTTAGCCTACATTTTAGCACTAACAAGTTGTACGTGCCTAATTATTTGATTTGTTTTAAATCAAGCCTATATTAGTTTAATTGATTAACCACACATGTATGCTTGGCAGACTAATTCGTTCTGAGCTCTTTGGGGGAGATGCATTCCAGGCTCTGCTTTGTGATTTGCACAAGTGCAGAAGTGCCTGGAATCAAAGCTTAGGAAAAAGATGTCAGAATAGCTATACAAGGTGGGCTAATTATCCCCAACCAGCAGTACATGCCTTGGCCACCCCTGGAGCTGCAGGAATCCTTAATCTCCCCAAACTGCCACCTCCCATTCCAACACTCCAAGATATTTCCCAGCCGGGTAGAATAATGATGAATAGGAGAAATACCAGCTAACCAAGTTCTGCTGGTTAATTAGAAACCTAGCAGGTGAATAATAATAAAACCCCCACATCCTTGAGATCATTTATTTCCATACATTTACTGAGAGTAATTGAGTTACTGGAAAGTGACTTTTACTTCCTCAGCTTTATTTTAATAATGCACCTAAGCATATTTCAATTTTAAAAGTCACTCTCCAAAACCAGCATCAAGACGACTCAGCTGCAGAATTTAAATCCAGTGCAGAAATGTATTAGATGGATCATGATAGGAAAAATGTATCATTAGATTAATTAGGCAATTATCAGAATTCACAGCTGCTCTCTTTGACAACTGATTCAGTGGTTCTGAATTAATGAGGGATACTTTCTATACAATTTCTACAAATAGAAGTTTATAGAAACATTCCTTTCTTTGATGTTTGTCATGAAAGCTAATAAAAAAGGGACTGTACACTCAAACTAAGCTGCTATTCAAGAAGTAAGATCAAAAGGTAGTTCTTATATCCATGCTTCCCTAATATACTGCATTCAATAATGAATTGAGAATGCTTATGATATCCATTTACTTCAATGGAACTTCTTTTTTCTTTAAGCTTTACTGAGGACAGAATTGGGCCCAATTTGATTTCTACGGCCAGTATATTTCTCAAGAAACTGAACTCAACAGAACAGAAGTTTGTACAGTAGCTCATTAACAAGATATCTAAAACAGAGTAATGAAATGTGGGACACTGATCCTCAGAGTGCAAGTGGGATGTGAGCTGAGATGTGCCAGGTCAGCAGCTGGCCAGTGATGCTGCTCAACCACAGTGGTGAAGTTATGGGGCAGAAATCAGTAGCATGCAGTTTTTAATTCAAATCATACTTCTTGAAGTCCAAAATAATCTTGTAAAGCAAGGCAATAGAATGTGATCCCTGCTAGGTATGCCCCCTTAGAAGAACTCTTCACTTTATCCTCCCTGGGGCAGAGAAGCTGCAGAGTGGCTGAAGGCATTGCCTGCCTGCCCACACAGCAGCAGCCAGGGCTGCTCTCCCTCCTTCCTCCTCTGAGCAGGCAGTGCCCAGATCCTGCCCTCCTCACCACTCCTGCCCACACTGCACCCCTGGGCGTCCCCTGGGCAATGCAAGGCTGAGCAGGGCACCCTCTTCCTAAGGTGGAGGGTCCTTCTCTCCCCTCCTGTGCCGGTGCCATTGCCAAGCACCCAGGTGGTTGTGCCCAAGGGGGTCACTGTCACTCCTGAGCATTCCTGCCCCACGGAAGGGCAACATAAACTCTGTGTGGTCCAGTGAAAAGTCATGTAGAACACACAGATTATCCAAAGGGTTAAAAGCAGGTCAGGAAACACAAGATCAAAGCGTTTCCCTATAGAAATCTGCTGATTTAGTCCTGAAACAAAGATATGACAAAAGGTGTAATTTCCAAAGGTTTGGCCAGTACAGCTTTGGTTCCATCCTTTGTGTATTATTATATCAAAGGTTTCATGGAAACTTTTACTGAAATACTTGAATTTACCTGAAAAATTTTTGTAAAGTTTTATTCAAGTTTCAATTGGAGTTTTTTATTCCAAATAGTAATCAAAGTGGGGTTGGCTTAAGGGTTGGACTTGATCTCGGAGGTCTCTTCCAACCCAACTGATTCTATGATTCTATGATTCTATGATTCTATGATTCAGGTTAATTTCCTTTTTCTTATTTCCTTGTATTGAGATTAAAATTACAATCAATTTTTCAAGCAGTAAAGGCATGCCAAGAAAAAATCCCAAACAAACCCAACTCATCACTAGTGGTTGCTTTCATATGAATTTTCAAATGAACATCTAAATACAAATACGGATACTTTTATTTTTCATCCAGTGGGACTGGAATAAGGGTAAGGATATTGTGCTTTAGTGCTCAGAGGATAAAATGAACACCCAGAAAAATATAATTAAGCCAGGAGAAAGCTCATCATTAATCTGTTAATGAAAGATGAACACGAGATTGACACAGATGAAATGAGGAAAGTTGTGTTGAGTAATGGCCAAAGAAGGAAACTGAAATATGTCACAGTGAGAAGTCCTTGCCTTGGGAGAACTCAAAAGCTATTTATTAATTTTCTGCTAGGCAAAGCCTTTGCAAGCTCTCAGCTTTAGTCAGCATTTTACATAATCTCCTTACTTAAAGCTACACAAGCCTCTCTAGCAAATTCTGAAAGCTGCTTTTAGACCCTGTACAAACAGCACCCCCCTCCCAGATTTACAAATTTCTCCTCTGGGAGGAATGATCCAACTTTCTTGGCCAAATCCCTGCAGAATTTTGTGGATGTTCATGAAGGATAAATACAGCACATAAAGGACAAAGCAAATTTGCTTTTCCAGTCACTAGGCAGGATTGCTCCAATACCATTACCAGAAGGGAGTGGGGGAAAGGATACGTTTCTTCAGAGATGAAACTCTGAAGAAACTTCTTTAGAAACTCAGAGAGGATGAGGTTCTAAAGCAAAAACTTCCCAGGACAGTTTGCATGTCATTTTGTAATACCAATAGAAAGTAGAGAGTGATTTCATACTTAAATTTATGTTATCTAATTTGATTGAATTCTCCTCCAGAATGTGAATGTGAGACTCAAAAAACATCATCTAAAAACAAGCAAACAAAAGAAACTCCAAGAACAATAAACACCCAGGGAATGTGATCTCTAACAGTTGTAGTAAGACTTAAACATTAGCTGCCATTCTTTAAACGACTATAAATATTTAAATTTCTACAAGTTTGCCACATTATGATCTAGACAAGAGTGCCTTTCTTTGTGGTTACAAACTCACATGACAGATCTCATGTTCCACCTATATTTAGCCTTAGTGTTGATGTAACAGAAACAACATATACTGCAGTATTTTCCTTTTGTTTTCCCCCTTATATCTGCATTTTTTCCCTGGGTACAGGGCCTGTTAGAAGACAGTTAAGAATTCCCATGACTAGCTGTATCCCTCAGAGATGCTCCTTAGCATGTATAAAGACTGATTTACCTTCTCTCAACATGGAACCATGGTCTACATGCTTGACTGTTCAAAATTCCACACACAAAAAAGGAAAAAAAAAAAAGGCCATTCCTGCTCAGGTGTGATGGGTGGTGGGAGCACCATAGGACAGGACAGATGCCCAGGAACAGCAGGAGGAGCAAAGGAATCACTCCCTAAATAAGGAAGGCAATCTGCATCAAGAAGTGTCAAGGTATCATCAGCAGGGTATTTCTATTTTTAAAATTTGTTAATCTTAAATATTAATATGTCCACATAGTTAAAATTGCAAAACAAGTAATTCTTTTCCATCAGGAAAAGCAGTAGTATTCATAACTTAAGAAGACAATATAATAAAAGGGTTTCTTTCTGTTCCCTCTAAAAAACAAGTGGCAGCCTAATATTATATGATGGCCCTCCATGGAGCATCAGCTAAGGTGGCTGAGCAGTTCTGAGATTACTTTTGCTGTTAAAGAAAAACTTGTTTTTATCAGGGGATAACTAATACCAAAAAACTTACCCTTGGAAGAGGCCAGTGGAGCCAAAGCACTTTACACAAGGCAAGCTAAGCCATAATGAAATGGGCACATCCAGAGGAATGCAGTTTGTCACCCTCCTCTTTACAGCAGCCTCGGAGGAGCCAAAGTACCCTGGCTCCTGTTTGAGAAATGCATGGGTAGAGCTGCCACCCATTTATTCAATAACAAAGCAAACCAAACTGTCCTGGAGCCATTGAGCCCAACACCCAAGTTAGCAAATCCTGCAGAGAGCAGGAAGCTTTAGAGGCATCACCAGTGCGTGTGCAGCACAGCCCCCACACAGGCAAAAGGTTCCACACAGAGAACCTTGGCCAAAAGCAACACAGAGAAACGAGCCCCATTATTTGTCAAACAAAACTTGGATGGATAGCAAGGAGACAAAATGCATTATTGCTTCTTGATTTATTCAGATTTTTCCGCTAGTCACAACTATACAGATATTAAACTATTTGTATTGCCCACAGTGATTTCCAAATTCCACTCCTAAATCTGTTCAGTTGAATTTCCAGGATATCTGCCACTTACTTTGCCAGCAGCTGATGAGTGAGGCAATAGTAGATTTTATTCTCTATTTCTGTGAAGGGGAATCCATAAATACAACAGTACAGTCTAATTCTGAGCTTTGCAGCATTTCATACCATGGCCACATCTCCAGTCCTATCACTTGCAGCTACACGCTGTTACTTGGCACTTTACACCACTGAAATGTGTGTCCCCCTACACAACAGGGGCTCAAAACAAGAACACAGTCATTTGTGTACTGATGAGTTTGGGGGAGGTCCAATAACATGGGAGAACCTGCATTCAGACGTATCAACATATTGCCTCTTCCCTCCTGATGCTGCCATGAGTTTCTGAGGATGTTCCCTGATACTCCTGGTGACTAACACAGGCTTTGGCCCTAACCAAGAACAGAGAAAGCATTACTAGAGGAATAAATTCAGGAATATGGATCAGAGCATTATCTGGTAGAGTTGATGTTCTGATTTGGAATAGTTGCTTTGGGTGGGGATTTTTAGCAGGTCTTTGAATAAGGTCAGGAAAACCTTCTCTTTATTCTTCCATGAAGTACTCTCACTAAGAATAGTATATAGATTGAGTCTCAATACTAAAACCATGCTCCCTGATACTCTCTCTCACTCTCTTCTGGTCTAGTGAACCAAAAGCACCTTCTGCCTCAAAATACACTATAAAAAGAAAAGTTAAGTGTTGTAAACTCCTTTTCTTAACCTGCGGCTGGCTGGAAATAGAGCTGACGTGGGGATAAATATCTGGGAGAGAAGGCACTGAAGCAAAAGCTGTGCTTCCACCACGGCATGGCAGGAGGACATGGCTGTGCCAAGAAAAACAAAGCAGTGGCTGATGACCTGAACTTTACATGTGACATAGGTAAGATACAAACTGTTCAGTCTTTTCAAGAAAAATGCTTTTTAAAAGCAAAATAAACTCACAAAAATCCTTCTCCCCCTTCCCCCCACCCCCCCGAACAGTTTGGGGTTTTTGCTTCTTTATTTGTTTGTTTGGGGGTTTTGGCATTGCTTTTTAATGCCTTATCACATACCTATGAATTCTGAACAGGGAGAAGTTGAGGAGAGATTTTTAGGACTGCACTTTTGGCCACGTATTTTACTTCAGCACTGTCCCACTCTCTAACACTCAAATCCCATCTTCCCTCCCTATCCCTATGGAATGAATTTCTCACTCCTAGCAGGGAAAAGACAGCATTACATAAACCTTGACTAACGCATATCTGGACCAAAAACCCCACTTGGAATGAAGAAGTTAAACTATCTCTCTATATATCTGAGCCCACTGCAAAGGGAAGCAGATCTTTGAGTTTAGAACCTTTTTGAGGCTTCCATGACGTGGCTTGTACAAATCTCATTAGCCAGTTAATTCTCTATAACCCCTTGAAAACTAAATTAAGTTTTCGAAAAGAATCACTTCAATTGCTTGAACTTCAGCCTAGTCAAGTAATTTGCACATCTTTAATTATGAGGGATTAATTCTTTCATCTATCTTATTTTTGGCCAACTTGAAAAATGGTCTGGTCTCTCCATACTCTACTACCTTGTATTTCATCCTTCATCACACTGGACATCAGCTCTGAGGTTTTTTAGGTGCAAATCCTTCATCATTAGCTTCACATTCTCAGCCTCCCTAGGAATTCCCTGGATACCTTTTCCTTGATTGGCATCACCAGCCCAATGCACTTGTGCCAGTTACAGAAGTTGGGGCTCCCCTGAGGGCCTGGCACCTGGACATGGACCTCAGCTGCAACTCTCCTTGGGGATGAATTCTCTCATTGTTTTCTTATATCTTATTGGGGTTTTTTCTTTATAATTTTAACAGCATAGTCATACCTTTCCAAAAATCAATATTCAATTTAATCCCTTTCACTGCACATCAGGACATGTGATATGAAAAGAATTTTTTCTTTTGCTCCTGAAACTATTTTTAAAAAGTGTTCACGTTCTGTGAAGTCACTTTCCTCCAATTTCTTTCTTAGTCCTCAACTTCTTACATTAATATTCCTCTTCCTTTGAATGTTCTTTTTTTCAGTTTATTCTTTGGTTTTGGGGGCATTTTTTAAAGCTTTTTTACAAAAGATGTACTCATTAACAGCTGAGTATTCTGTCCAATTCAGGAAAAAATTATATTTATCTTAAATTATTAGCCCTTCAGCTATAGTTCAAGGGAAAATATCAACTCAGATTCAAAGTGTTTTCTGTGAAATAACATGAATAATGTCAGAGAAATTGAAAATTAGTGTTTTAAGGGAGAACTAATTTGCATACACCAAACTATTTCTTGGCATGTGCTAGAAGTCACCACTTATTATAATGAAACTCCCCAGGTGAGGATTTCTTATTTATAAAACAGTCACAGGCACATATAGAATTTCACAGATCAGTGACTGCCATCTATTACAGTTTATGAGAAAGAATCACCCAGAAATATATATATATATGTACAAATACATATATATATATATGTACATACACGCACATACTGAATCTATGCAGCGGAAGTTGCTTGACCTTGGACATCTCAGATGTCCATTAATCCTCAGTATGGAGGAGATGGAGAAATTCCCAAACTCTGAAATAATAAAACTCTGAGACTTTTAAGCAATGCAGCTGTAAAACATGAAACAGATCTGGGTTTGGAGATAAGAACTGACCTTACAAATTAATATCATATGGGGTCATCACTCGACTAATCCAATCATCTCTCTCACATGAAGTTTGGGAGTTGTTGGGTTGGTTTTAATTTTGCTTCATACAAACGGGTCAATTAGCTTATTATTTATCACAAAAAGAGAAAACAACAACAACAAAAAGATATTGCAGAGAGAGACAGAACTGAAGATTTCTGCTCTATGCAAAGCTCCTGCTGTCCCACCAGACCACGAGACGTGTGTGCCCTTGACAGAGGCCACTCCAGTGAGCTGCCCGCAGCTCCTACAGAGCCATGGAACTTATTTTCCTGGAGCTTTTGTTACAGGAAAAACTATGATGGAAATATGTTTATTTAAGTATATCATCCTAATAACAATACCATGCAAAAACATTCAAATAATTAATATCAAGACCCAAAAACTGTGAAGCTTCTACAATGAACCACTGATGATTCTTTTTTTTCTGTTACTCAGTGAAGTCCCTGCAAACTTCAGAAATGTTAAGCAAACACAAAAAGGCATATTCTCCTGGAAAGAAAACAAGTAAGGAAAAATACTCTGCATGACACTACGGTTAAAAGCTCTGTGGAAGGTGAAGCTCTTGCTACACAGAGGACAGCAGGAAAGACTTTAACAAAGTGCATTTATGCATCTCTCAAAGTTTGAGCCAAAGTTGGACTTCCAGAAAGAGATAAGCAAGTCAGAATGCTGAACTATGCAGGAAAGTCCCTAATTTAGCAGGAATCAGCCACAGGAGAGCTAATAAGCCATGAACAGGTGGAGGTGGGATGTTTAACACTGGTCACACTGGATCAATTAGAAAACCACCAAAGACTGACTTATCTCTTCCTAAGCTGAGAATTACAAGGGTCACACAGTCTCCTACTGGCCCAGAGGAGAATTAATGCAGCCTGATGCACCCTGAGGAAGCAAAAAAGCAAAACCACAATGGCCCTTGCAGGTGGGTTCAACCCAATTCAGACTGTAGGAAACTAGGAGAGGACACTGCAATCCTACATCTTCTGGCACAATATATATTAAACAAGTAAAATAAATATATAGCACATTTTTACTTAAAGAAAACTTGCTGGAAAAAGTCACTGCTCTTTGTTTTTCAACTTTTTGTAAAACCGTGCCACAAAAGATACCAATAAATTAGAATTAAACCCAGCAAGAAAACAGTGTGGAGCCTCCAGCAACACCAAAAGGACAGAAAACAATCCAAGCACCTCCTTTGTTGCTTTCCCCATGCCTTGGTACATGCTGCCCTTTCTGGCACCTCCAAGGCTTTTCCTTTAGGCTGACAGAGGAGTTTATTCCTGGCTATTCTTGCTGTACCAACAAGTGACTCTTCCTGCCACACAGCACAATTCCTGTGACACACAAGCACATCCTGAAAGCCACATATCCCTGAGAGCCACGGAGAGGAACAGAAAGCAGAGGGACAAGAGTCAGACTTACATATTAAACCAGCTACAATTACAGCTGATATGGAAAATTTCAGGACTGAGTGATCTATCATGTCATCTTAGTGTTTTATAGACAATATGACAGGTTGACTCCTGTCATGCATGATTTGTTTATTATTGTTATAATGTTAGAGAAATGAAGCAAAGAAAAACAACAAACAAAAAACTGTGAAGGTGTTGATAGCAGAAAAAGCTGCCTGGTAAGCAACAGCTTGTAAACAAGCACTTGAACAGGCTATTTTAAAGTTCCACTGAATGTGGTTTTCTTAGTGATGTCTAAACATCTACATAAAAAGGCAATTGTCCATCAGAAGTCAAAAATAATGAAGTTAAGCTTGTTGATTATTTGCACATTAAATACTATTAGATATCTCTGACACCTTTCAATTTTTTTCCTGAATCAAAGCAGTGAAACAAGAATATGAAACAAACCCAGCCAAATAAAGTGTATTCATCAATATTTGCCACAAAAACATGTGTTAAAGTTCCTTCAGCTTTAACAGCAATGTGCACATTCATTTCATATCCCCTTCACCAATAAAATAATTGTATTAGTTTATATGGACTAGGTACCTGTAAATTCATTCTGGTTTTACAAGCATATATGTAGAAGTAGGAAGGCATAACTATCTTTCATGCAGCATATTTTAGTCTTTCTGTATTATATTGTATATTCTCCTCTTAAAAATTTAATCCTTTCAAAAAATTATCTTGCTAAGTAAGGCAGTTTCCTGGGTTTTGTTTTTTCTACTATAGAATTCTGCTTTCTCAAATTGCAGCAAATCAGCTTGTTCACACATGAGCTTCCCCCATTAAATGTATGGAAAATACACTAAATCACACATTGCTTTTTCACTTACTGCACTGAAAGTGAAGAATTTGTTCTCAGTAATTTTAGAAATTTGATGTAAAAAAAAATTACTATTTATTCACACAACTAAAATTGCCTCTAGTGCTGTACATTTATATGACAGTGTGCTATTGCCACCATGTTCTGTAAGAAAGCAGATCAGATTTGCACAGAGAAATAGTATCTTTAATTAGTCCAAAAGTTAGACCTGGAAAATTAGAGAAGCACGGGGGTAACAACCTCTTTAGATGTTTAAAATAAAGTCTATTAAGAATGTTACAGGTTTTAAGATGTGTGTTTATGTCTGATGATCTCAGAAAAAATCTACAGGATGGTAACAAAACTGAGGAGAGGGAACCACCAGCAACAGGAGCAGAGCCAAGCAATGCTTCCTTTTGAGTGGAGACAGAGTTGGAGTCGAGCTCATCTCTGCGCTCACAGATCAAAGTCAATGTAGAAAACAAAATACAACAGAGGGAAAACAGACTGAACAAACTAAGCTGCATTTGCTAGCAAAGGAAATTGGAAGTAAATGGAGATTAAACAGCACACAAAACTAATGGCAAACTTGGATCCAACATGTTAAACAACTTACAAAGAAAACTCAGGTAAAGTAACAGTGGGAAATATAAATAGCAGACATGAAGGACAGGAGATTTGATTGAAGTATATATAATCACAAGTAGAGCATTAACCTGTGACATGCAACATGGATAATTGGGCAAAGTACAAAGAAGGAATTAAAGCAGCAAAAAATGTGAAGCTGAAGCAGGTGAGACCCTCTCCCCAAAGCACGTGGGTGTGCGAGGGCTTCGCAGGGAGGGGATGGCAGAACAAGATGCTGAAACCATTATAGAAAGCCATACTCATACTTCATGTGATGGTCTTCTTGAAGACATTATAGTGAGCCAACTATCATCTCTCCAGAAGGGAGAATGGACTGAGAATCACAATAAGCTTGACTGTCTTAAAACACTCTGAAGAAAAAGTCACTAAACCTAAAACAACTCAAACCAACTTCAAGCAACCCAAAGTTCTACATAATTCTGAGATTGCACTAAACTACTGATGTCAGAAAATGCTTAAGCTTCTTTGACTGAACAGTAAAGAGGCTCTCAATTCTAAGTCAAGGAGCCACTCTCTCCATATTTGATTTCCACAAGTTTGGAAGAGGCTCAGAGCCCACTAAAAATACACCCTCCCCATATGGTATCTCTCCATGAGACATCCTGCCTGGGTAAGAATAAAACTTGCCTTGCTGCTGCAGCTAATGTAGCCCTCCACTGAAGAGGACCTTACATTACATCTTGTGAAAGTAGAAATCCAGTATGACAGAAGAAGCAGCACAGCTACATTGCAGCCCTTATTCTCTCCATTTAACTTACGTGCCTATACAAGCTGAAGAGTATAACCCTCAAAAACCACCTCCAAGGTTAATTGGAATATGAGTGGAATACAATACAGAGCCCTGTATCCTTTTTTTTAGTTTTGTTTCCCCCCTACAACAATAGATAAAACACTTTTAGCTTCTCTTTGCATCTAATGAATATACCAGGGCATTCAAAGAACAGAACATACTACTGTTTTTCATAGCCTTATTTACTCAACTTTTGTTTAGTCAATTGAATATAGCTGGGGAGTTTGCATTCAACATGACATATTTACTGATGCTGGTGCACAGGATACTCTAGAAGAAATTAAGTGTTGAAATAAAGCAACTGCTTTTATTGCTGAAGAATCCCTGGTTCACTCCCCATGTATAACACATTTCAAAGGCACACACAGAGCACAAGCTCTCAGAATAATATCTTCAACTGAGTATTTTAATATACTTGGGAAACTGATTCTCTTCTCTGTTAGAGTAAATCAATATTTATACCATCTAAGAACTGCCTAATACTAGCATTTACTGAATAGACAACTGAATTTTAGATACAAATTTAATAGAAGTAACACAAGACAGGTGATAAACACAGGGAAAACAAAAGCTATTTCTATTTCCTTTAGGCTCCAGCAACCAAGAGATAGATTTCTAAGTGGCTGGAGATGTTATGTGTTCTCTAGGATGTTTCTGTGCAAAACTTAATCACCGTTTATTGCTTTTCCCCTCCGAACATTTACAAACATAAAGCAAACACATGCGGATACATCTCACTAGAAAATGTCTTACACAAAAAAGCAGAAGCTTCTCAGCAAAGACATGCAGGGTTTGGAGATCTGGATTCGCTCCTCCAGCTCAAGGGCCTCAACATACTGGAGCTGTGTTTTATAGATCCTCATCTTATTCTGGGTTGGAAGGGACCCACAAGGATCTTTAAGTCCAACACTTAAGTGAATGGCCCATACAGAGACTGAACCCACAAGCCTGGCAATCAGCACCAGGCTCTACCCAACTGAGGTGATGCCCAGGTTTTAATCATTCTTGTTATTCCAGTCCATTGTGTTTAAAGATGACCACGCCATAGTATGGATAGGGAAGTCAACGTCGGTGGATGTACATTTAGCCAGTCAAGGCTACAGACAGCAAACATTTTTGGATGCTATCCCACTATCATTTAAATTTTCCAAATGCTACTGCTGGACACATCCTTCTCCTGGCATACCTTTCTCCCTCCTCCCTGTCTCAACCCAGTATACACTGAGGTTCTGTGCAATGATGTTTCTGCTGCTTTTTAACTGTGTTTTATTTTGCAGTTAAAAATGTAAAATCCTGTGCTGAACAAGAACATCCTGGAAAGATGTTCTTCAGCAGCCTCGCTTCCTGCTGTACTCTAGAGAGCTGTTGGCACGTGTACCTAGCCAGTCCCAAACACTTGCCAATCTGATGCAATGGACCCTTTCCCACTGAGGAAATGAAAGGAATGCTTTAGGATATGTCACCTCTCCCCAGGAAGACACATGGAGACATCCTTTGTACAGCATCCAAATCTCACATGGATCCCAGCCACAGAACAAGCATCACAACATCCAACACTTCTGAGATGGTGGAGAACGTGATCCCATCAGCTCTGCTCACAGCTCTGAATTCCTGAGTGGACCAGCTTCCAGCCCTCCAAGTCCAGGCTTGCAGGCTCCACAAGGAAGTCAACTGGCAGCTGAAGGCTCCTTTGGATTGTGCTATCTGTGCAGAGTCTTAAGGATTGCTTATAGGCAGATTAAGCCCTAAAAGGATTCCTCTCGAAGTTTCAGCTGAGCCCCAAAGCCCCTTTAAGGTCACATGTGAGATTATCTATTTCTCTGTGTGGAAAATGCATTCTAATTTGACATTCCCTGTAACCAACCAGGTGTCAGACGGGACTCCCCAAGAGAGGTTCATGTTACAGTTGATGGCAGTTTGTCTCAAATGTGACAGAAACTTCCCTGAATAGCTTGTCTTTTTTTTTCTGTAATATTCAAAAATTCAAGTCTGTTTAAATTCTCAGACACTTCTTTATGCCTAAAAGCTACAAAGATTTTCCTTTCAAATGTTGCCTGAGATCTACTAAGCAGTAGAAGCATGACATTTTTATTAAATGTTTACCTAAAACCTTCACTGCACTTTGGATGTTTTCTCTGTAGAAGTTCCAGCAACATTCTAATTCCAAAAGAATCAAACAGGGCTTTAACCACCCACAGCAGAGCTCCCATTGCCTTTACAACACAGAATACACATGGAAAAAAGGAAGAGAAATCTGATATTAGTCAGATCCTGTGGGACTGAAGAGAGAAAATACAATCTTGAAATGCCTGGTGGTACCTGTAAGTGGAAAGGTTGGTCTAAATGCTCACTGAGAATATTTGAATCAATTGAGCTTTCAACAGAAATGCCCAACGGGACAAACACTTCACCCCTTTCCATGCTTGCCACTGTTTTGTATTCTACTTGATGAATAACACGAAACTCATTTTGGTAAGTTTCCTTCATCATCATAAGTATCTGTCACTGCACAGACCTCAAAATATGAAATACCAAGAAAAATTTAAATAATTTTGAATTGAGAAATTACAGTGAAAAATCAGAGTCCTGTTTCCAGATAGAGGAGGAACCACATTTCACAAGAAACAAAAGTAAACCCAGAAGCTAAATATTTAACACTCGAAGAGGGGACTCTCATAGTCAGCACAATGACCACCAATGAAACTGGTGAGTTAGTGATCACTAAAAATGTCACTAGAACAAAGTGGAAAGGGTGGGTTTAAAATCTTCTGTAATGAAAAGCAAACAGAGCCAGTGAAAAAGTGCATCTCACTATTTGCTCATTTCAGACAGGCTCCTCAATTAGCATTTACTTCCAGTATCTGCTTCACCACTGAGCACAAGCCTAGAGGCAAAACTTTGTACTTCTTCCTTCAAGTCTTCCATAAACATTGAGCATTGATTAGCCTGCTCCAATGCCTCCTTATTTCCAAATATACAATGGGATTGATTTTTAGTTTGGCCCCTTTGAAAGTCCAAGGTAGATTCTGCCTCATTTTCTAACTCATCAGTCCTCACTCTGCACATCCATATTTTCACGACTGACTTCCAAGCTGTCTCCTTCTCTTCCATAGCATTTATTGCTATGTAGACAACATACTGACAGCACTTAATTTTTTGTGTGAGTCTCAGTACATCCTGTGTTCTTTTCTACTATGTTCTTATTCCATATATATATATATATATATATATATATATATAAAAACATACCTTAGACTTCTTATGTAGCAAAACTGCTAGTACCATCTTTAACTTTCTCATGCCTTTTTAAAAAGCCAATTGATTTAGATTCCTACTTGACCAACTCCACTGGTCTTTCCACACTATCAAGAAGCACATATATAGTCTAATCAGACTTGCTTACTGTCTGAATCATGTACTGCACAGTTTGTTTATGATTAGTTTTTCAACTGGATATTTCCTCGTGTATTGTCATGCCCTACTTTATCATTTTCTAGCCCTTTTAACCTATCTCCCACCTACACCCACAGTTCTCCTCAGCAGAAATTTCAGCAGCTCCTGCTGTGCTGGATGTCATTTCTTCAAGCCCTGTAGCTTTGGTGATAACCCTTCAGTGCAGTTTGCTTGGGCTGCCAACCTGTGTTACCACAGACCAGCACAACGCTGAGACAGGCTCAATAAATGATATAGTTGTGCCATTCATTACAAAGTCAGATGAGCTCTTTGTCGTTTAAGTAGACAGGAGAGACTGACATTAAAATACAGTTCATTAAAAGTGAATTTGAGCCTCAGCATTCACTGTACCAAAACATCTAGAGACAGCCTAAGTCCTGCTGGAGTGTCTCAGAAAACATTTGAGCTTCTAACTAAGCACAGGGGATTTGACAAGTAAAACGCTGCAGTTTTCGTATCTCTCTGTACTTGAGGAGGATTTGTTTTTATGAATACCACAATACATCCCCTCAACTGAGAAACCATGGGCCATTCATATTAAGAGATATTATTTCAGAAAATATTGCAAATATGGCAAGTTGTCCAGGAAAATATGCAGTTAAGTAGGTAAGCTCTTGTATATTCTTTTATTTATTTTAAATATTTATCATTTCTGTCTAGGCATGAAAGTAAAAAGCCAAAGTGAACTAATGAGAGAAGCAGAAGACATGCAGAGGAATCCATATGATAGTAGATCATGGAGGTACATTTCCCTGTCTTTGAAGGAAAAGCATAACCAAAACAAACAAACAAACAAACAAAAAAACCCCAAACAAACAACCCCCCCAAAAAACCAAACAGTTTGTTGCTTTTGACTATTCTGAATGGATAATGATATTTTTGTAATGTCCTTTGTTCTTGACCTTGATGTTTCATTATTGTAGGGTACCTCCCTGCATCATTAGACAGGTCAGAAAAAGTGAAGGAAAAACTTCAAACACTTCAGCAAGCAGATCACAATCTAGCTCAAAGAACTCTTATGGATTGATAATCAGGTTTTCAAAGTGCCCTGAAAACAGCTAGCAGCTGTTTTCTTAACGCTTTTCCCTTTTCTTTAAGAGAAAACATGTTACTTGGTTATTAAAAAAACACAAAGGAAAAAAAAATGGGACCCTGACATACATGCAAAACGTGACAATGA
>VWZD01010421.1:629058-656867 GCA_013396695.1 Sakesphorus luctuosus | reverse complement strand
ATGAAAATCAGCACATCAAGGCAGGTGGATATACCAAAGAAACTCCACGTTTCTCTTTAGATTCCCATTCATTGTCATTTGTGAACACATCAGAACTCTTTACTCAAGTTGAGCATATGTAGCTTCACACTCTTTTGATCAGCAAAGGCACCATGAAAGGCAGAGCCACAAATGCTCATGTAGGATAGTTAGGACAGGATGCTTTGACAACTGATTGCAGAAGCCAAAGGAAAACACTCCAAAACCACAAAAAAGCAAACAATTATATGTAGCTACACACTAGAAACACCAGAATCTTTCATTCCAGCTTTGATTTGCATTTGTCTATTTAAGCCTTTTTAAATCAAGAGACCTTTCCCGACAATTTATATTTTAAAATATTTAAATTTCATGCTCAATAATCTATATTAAAATAACTCATTCCATTTTCTCATAGTCATTTATCTAGAAAGTTTTTTCCAAATATGTTGACTATTAACAATATAGTTCAGATGCCTGGATAATACTAGGAAAAATATTTAAAAACAATTTAACATATTACCCCTGTATGCTGTACCCCATTAGGAACAACTCAGCATCTTAAACTAGTAATTCCTGCTGTGATATTCTGTTGGTAATTATTTAGGGAGAGGAGAGAAATATCATCACAAACCCAACTTTAACAATGGCTGTTTACATCTTTGCAATAACCCAACAGTGTAGTGACAAGACTCTGCCATTGCCATCAGTTCTGTTTTCACTTCTTAGTCAAGTGAGGAGTGGGAATCAGCCCCAGCCTGGTGGGTCCTGCAGAGATGCTGTTCAAGCAGAAATTTCAAAAATTCAACTCCAAGAAGCTGCACTTGGTGAGAAGGTAGAAGATGTCTCCAAGGAAATATACTGTTCTATTAAACTGCACAAATATTAAGCTGTTTTAACCCAACAATTTAAATTATGAGGTTTTGTATTTAGCAAATGATGGAGCACAAAACACCCAAACTCACTGTGCTAATAACTTCACAGTTCAAAGGTAAACCTTACACTTCTTACAACAGCATCAGCCATTGCCAAGATGCAAAACACATGTGAAAGCAAACACCAGAATGTAATGAGTCAATTTGGGTAATTTGCACAAGTGGTACCAAAGCAGGGTTTGATCCAACTACATCACAAAATTACAATGAAAAAATTCTGTGAATTCCTGAATGTGCAAATATTTTACCTTTTATTTCTGATACTACTTAGTTTTCTATCACTGAACAAAGGAAGAAGATAAATTGTTCAGTGTTGGTTCCTGAAGTGTTGGACAGAATGACTCCCTATTGATTTTCCTGGGGCTGTTCTGCTGAGGGTACAAATGAAAGACATGCAAGTACTTTACACCTTCCTAAGATAAGTAAACATTTAGACACTGAAACACAGAACAAGGCCTTGGAGGTAAAGTAGCTGAAGAACACAGAGCAAAGTAAATCACTAGACTTAACACTGTCTACCTGAGAAAGTATTCAATTGAAATTTGAACCATGTGTGCCATAGGCACAGGTGTGATCCATTATCACCAGCATTAGGGATTTTCCACTACTCAAGTGAATTTTGTCCTGTTTGATAAATGTCCAAACACAATTTCTGATCCACAGATGTTAATTTTTACACTGAAGTTCCATCAAGATACCCTCAAATAAAAAAAATTATCAAACAATAACAACATTTCAGTAGATAAATGCACACAGATCCAACTATAACACGCTGTGCCCAGTAAAACAAATTCTAGATTACTCTGGGCACTTTGAATAGTTGAAAAAGTTCTCTTGAATAATCATTAAAACTGCTTAGAAGAAATATTATCTTTTAATTCTGGGGAAAAAAGAGCCAAGCACATCCTTAATTTTCTGAAAAGTCATTGCAGGTTTTTTTGTGGCAGCTGAAAAGCGCATGTTGTTTGGAATGTAAGTTTTGACTTCTCTATTCTGCATAGAGAAATATGTATCAGGTTCAACACCAAAAAAAAACCCAAAAATCAAAAGGTGAGGGGAGGAAAGGGAAAGGGACACAATGATTTTTTCAAAGGAATAAGTAAAAGCCCATATATAAAACTGGCTGCAATGTTTAAAATAAGCTTTTTGTCTGGCTAAGTCAGGGGAAAACTCATCAATGAGTTGCACTTTTTTGACAGTTCCTGACTGAGTCTCTGCTAGCCAAACTCAAGCTAAATGAACTAAAAATCATCCTGACTGTCAAAACTGGATCATCACACAACAACATAGTGTCTAAATTAGCAGCCAAACCCTATCATGGGTGTGAGCAGTGGCCCTCAGGTGGATGGCAATGCGCTGCTGCAAGCAGGTTGCCCTACATAAGTACTTATTCTTCTTTTCAAACAATGAGTTCAAAACTCAGGTTTGAATGCAGCATCAGAGCATCGTAACTGGGAGAAGGGAAACGAAAGTAATTCCTTTTTTGGTTCAGTTTCATTTAATTCCATTTGCTCAGATGAGAGGCACTTAAACAGCCTCAGCTAGCACTGCAATTTTCACACACAGCGTGGATTGTGCCTGGACTCCCGAGCTGTACCCACTGTCTTATGGTTGGTTTAGTGATGAGAAAGGTTGGGGTAAAAATCTGTGTGTGGCTTCTCTGTAACCACGTCAGACAAGTGCTCTTTTACAAAGCACTTTCAAAGACACATCTGCTGTAAATTAATGCATAGGGCTAAGGTCAGTGCTATTTCCTATCATCACGGAGTTAATGAATTAATTGTCAGGCAATATTCTTAACATGTTTTAGTACGTTTGTGTTGGGTTCTCCCAGTTCTTCCGAAGAACCCAACACCACTAGATGTCACTGTAAGCAGAACATTGCGAACCGCGCATTGGCACTGAACGTACACACTATCCCGATGTACTGTTATCTTTTCTAGAAAATAAAAGTTAAAGAAAAATTCTTTCCAGGTCATATTGACTTTCTCTTTTAGCACAAGTTGAGCAGTTGACAAATTTCAAAGCCACATTGAATCTGAAGGTGTGATGAGTGACCACATTGGTGAAACAAGAGCTGAAGGATGCAATGATTACAAAAGCTACCACTATGTTCTTTATAAGCTGATAACGTCATGCACAGCAGCCAGTTTATTATTATTTCTTAAAAACCATTCCAAGAATCTGTCTCATTAGAGAGCAGAAGTAGCACACCTATTAATGTGCATATGTTACAACATTAATTAGAGAACAAGATTTTGCAGAAGATTGATAATTTCATAGTGACAATTGTAGCTGCAATTAATTTCTGGGAATCTTCTGATGAGACAAAATGAAGAGAAATCACAAGGACTCCAAAATGCAGCTTCAAGTAGAAAGGAGGCAGGAATTGTCTACAGCATAAGACAAAATGCCTCTCAACAAAGTGGAATTTGCACTATGATTTTGCAATTATATTCCATTGTCTGGATTGGCTTCTAATGGAGGAAAAGAAAAATCAAGCCACAGAAAAAACTCCAGCTTGTTTTTAACACAGACAAACAAAGGTTCCAATCAGTAATGTAAGCAATCAGCAGTTAAAATGTCCTTAATAATAGGATAGTGGCAACAGAATAATAGTAGGGAAAATAACTATTCAAATTACCCTGCTCAACTGACATTTAATAAATTCATATTTAAAAAATGACATTTAGAGAACTAGATGATAATGCAAATGAGGGCTATATTTATGAAGGGGTGAAAAAAACCAGCTTCCAATCTCAAGTATAAGAATATCCTGGGTTTTGGTACCTGGCAGAAAACATCGAAACTTGTTGATGGATAGTGAACTAGTGCAGCACTGCAATTATCTGCTATTCTGAGCTAAATGCCAGGGATTCTCCAGCTGCCCTCACTGCCACGGCAGAAAGAACTTTCTAGCACTGGCTCATTCTTGTTTCTCCACATCACCCTCTTGACATCAGCTATTGTTTTCTGATTATGAAATGGCTCACTAGGCCAAACTGAGCTGCTGGACTCTCCATGCTGAGACACTGCCCTGTGCCAAACAGCACTTTGGAGCTGACTTGCCTATGCCAATCAAGAACGTAGATGTCCCAGTCCATTTATGAATGCATATTTACATTTCTACCTTAGTAATAGATAGTGACAGGAAACTGTGCAAGAACTATATTTACACAAGTTAACAGGTGCATATGGACTGCAGGATTTTGGGGGGTTAGGATTATTAAGAGTGAATATGGTTATTGTCACTCTGGGAAATTCAGAAGTAGGGACTGAATTGTACTGGAGCAGTCACAGAAGTAACTGGTTTTACTTGTGTTTTTAAAATCAGTTTGTTAAAAAAAAAAATACAAGAGACCACAAAAAGAGCAAAAAAACCCCATCTTTAACCTCAGTCAAAATTCCACAAGATGCCTGGTAATGTTTTACTCTGTCTCAGACTATGACATAGATGCCATTTTGCTGTTATTCCCCACTCTCCCTCCAAAAAGACTGTTCTTGTGGGGTTTGTTTTTAAAGACCAGACAGGTTTGTTTTTAAAGAACACCACTCAGTGCTGAGTAATAAGTGACAATGACTTCATCCAGTGTTGGGTTGAAGGCACACAGTTCATTGAATACTGTAGGTTGTAGACAGCATTCTAAATTATCTATTTAAAAACAAAAGTGACTCACCTTTCAGCAATACACTTGAAGTATATTACCAAATGTATGCAGTCAAACAACCTCAGGTTTTCCTCAGGGAACATTATTGTAATTAAACCTTAAACAATTTCTTTAAGAATCCTAAGCCTTGCATCATACTCAGCTTGTAAGTCTTCTCATTGCACCCAGGAAATTACATCCCCTTAATAGAAAAGCCACTTCCATGTTGTCAGAACATAAATGTTAATTAGAACTTCAAAATGCATCTTTGAGTCTCAGATAAAAAATCACCAATACATAAATCAAAACAAGGTAATCAATACAGCTGCTGTACTATTTGTGGCATTTATTCCAATATCTACATAAAAATCCCAGATAAAAACATCTCAGAATGAAATAATCAACATCAATCATTTAAATCAAATTGAAAAGCTTTCAGACTGTGTAAGACTCATGACTACAATTGATTAAGTGGGAACTTCAGGCATTCCATTTAATTGCAGAAATAAACCCCAACCTGTGTGTTGGTGTAACTTAGTCATTTGTTATTTCAACATATTAATAAAACAGTATTCAATGAGTTTAAAAGTCTTGAAATATAGTCTGGAAAAGTCTAGAAATCACCTTAGAAAACCTGGCACTAGAGAAGAAGAGAGGAAGAATTCAGTCTCTGCACAAAGAGCCGATGCCACAGCACATCTCCTAGGTAAGCAATCTCTCTGGACTTTACCTGCTGCTCTGCTCACCATCCCTTCTGGCCTTAGCAGAGGGAGACTTTCCAAAAGGCTGACACCTTCCCTGTTTCACTCTGTGCTGAAAGTCTCCTTGGCATCATTCACTTCTTGATTCAGTGCTACAGTCATTCTATACACATTAATATTCACTGAAGAGAGACCCCTTTTGTCGGTATCTACAACTGGGAAA
The DNA here is from genome assembly GCA_013396695.1 of Sakesphorus luctuosus. NCBI lineage: Eukaryota > Metazoa > Chordata > Aves > Passeriformes > Thamnophilidae > Sakesphorus > Sakesphorus luctuosus. The sequence continues at coordinate 651,343 of VWZD01010421.1, read as the reverse complement.
GAAGGGGCAAAGAACCTGTTTCAGTTGCAGAGAGTTGAAAGCAGAGGGCAAAGCACACAACTGAGAGCAGAGTGTTTCATCTTCACATCAGTCACTTGGATCTACTCTGTACCAAAACTGTCACTGTCTTTTCCTGTGCCGAGTTATAATGGCACAGAACATGAGCAACAGGTGTTTACTAAGTCCTCCTCCAAGTACTTGGAGATACTGAAGGGAGCCCTCCATAAACAGAAGCCTTCATTACATCACTCTAAGCCTAATGGGACACTTTCCCACAGAGCTTTCTGCTGAAATTCCTCTGGAGAGGATGAAGTCCCCTATCTGTCCTCACTCTGTGAATGTCTTTCACCTGGAAAAACTGACAAATAGATAATTAAAACATGCAGAATTTTAGGTGGCCACGTTCACTGTGGACTCTGAACACAGATGTGGCAGCCTATCTGCAATGTCACTTATGGTACCACAGCCAAGGATTTCTCGTCTTCCATGCAAAATAAATTGTCTGCCACTTGGCAAACACTTTTGGTGCTTTCTATTGGAAACTGAAGACATCTCATAGTGCTCAGAATTCCTTCCCTAATTTGGAATTGCACATAGGACACCATGCAATATTCCACAGAAAGAATATCACCAGCTTCTTTCTTGGTCACCACAGCAGACTCTTCTGAAGACTTTTCCACCCCAACCTATTCCCTAATGATCTGATTGAAATGGGATACTTTAATCTATAGCAATGACACCTTCACTGACACTGAGATCACACCTCGGAGAGTTGCACAAAAGCTCAACTATTAGACTAGGGTAGACATCAACCTCCTAAATTATACTTCCAGTATAATATTGTGCCTCTTTGAAAGAGGAAGTTGCCACTTTATATTATTTTATTCTTGCTCATTCCTTCAGAAAAGCAAACATCTTATTCTGCATTTTTATTTTATGATCTGTGACTAGTTATCTTCATGAAATTTGTACTTCTGTTACAAGGACAGCAATGCATAGTTAGCCTAACCTACATACATAAATTTATTAGGTAATAGAAACAAATGTCCTTGGAAGCATAGCAAAAATCACACCACGTAACACTTCATTCCAGGATCAAACCAGACAGAATGTGTGTGAAACATAACTAAGACCTAGCCTATCACTCAAGGCTCTTATATTGTATTTCTTTTTTTTTTTTTTAATTATTATTATTTTGAGTAGCTGTTCTGGTTCTGTTTCACTAATGGATTTTAAACTTTTCCCTCCCCCAGCCCCAGCCCACTCTCCTCCCCAGAGTGGCTTACCAAGCTCAGATAAAAACATTATACATAATTGTTAAACCTTAGATTACAAAACATTGTATAAGACTAATCATAGATATTTATAGTCTGCACAAACTTTGTTTGCTCATCCATGGCAAGCATTTAATAAAGCTAGTTCATCTGGAAAGAAGTTAAATTAAATAATCCAAAATGAACATGATGCATATTCAGAAAAATACGGTGTTTGGAAGTAACAAAAATAAAATTTAGGCCTTAGGAAAAAAAAATAACAAAGTCTGTAATTTGTTTCATTCTTCCTTCCATTTATTTCTTCCTAGTACTAAGGGAAAAACAAACAAACAAACAAACAACAAAAAAAACAAACCAAAGGCTAATATTTTACCAGCTTGGTAATTGTTTTTTTAAGAATGGAAGTTCTGATAATAATTGTCCTTCTATTTAAATGCCAGCTAAGACTATAAGAAGGATTTTTGTAAATTAAAAGTTGAGAAAGACAAAAGTATGATCCTTTTTCTCCCAGTAAAGGACTCAAAATGCTGAAACTTCTCTGCCACAGGCACTCCATACCGAAGCTACAGCTTAAGGCCCCAGGAGAGAATGGAAGGGGTGGGCACATCCCCAGGAAAAGGTACACGATGGGACATGTGTGGGGCAGAACAATTTTAACTACATTACAGACTCCTTCTGTGTAGCACTCTTTTTTTCTATTTTCTGTAACAATTAAATCCACATCAGTGATAATAATCCTGTGATTTGACTGCTAGGCTTTGAATATCACAACAATACACTCTTGTCTTTCCACATAAGGTCTCCTTCCCTTGTGCCTGTAACAGGCTATAAAACCTCATGCTGTGCTATCTGCAGCCTCACTTGGTTATCAGTTTGTTTTGTAGATACTGAGCTCAGGCACAAATTCCTTGAGGTCAAAGAAAGGTGAGGATTTCATTTCACATACTGTATTAACAAAAAAAAAGTCACAATTAGCAAACATAATACTTGCAGGGGAGCACACAAGAGTGAACTCGTGATGCATATGAACATCACTCTACATCTAAAGAGCCCTTGAAGGGCACAATGTGCCACAAACACTCTTACAGCTCTGTGCTATTTACCATGGAACACTTTCTAACTTATGGCATATCCTCTTCTCCTTACAGTTTTAACCAAGGCTTATTTCTGCAGTCCCTGTACTAAATAGTACAGTAAAAATTTAATACAATAGCACATTACATATTTTTAATTTAAGATCCTGGGGTTTTCTTTGTTTGTTTGTTTGCAAGAGACCGAATCATGATGGCTTTAGTAGTAACATGAAAATCAAGAGTTTGCAACCGAATATGGAAACTTCTGTCATTCAGAGGTGCAGACATTTCATGCCAGCAATTGGGGCATTCTGAGCTAAGAAAATGACACTTTTCCTTCAAAGAAGTGGAAGGAAAGAAAGAATCAGCATGACCCAAAAGATACCTCCACAGTTTTGCAGCCAGGACTAGGGAATTAAAATGACAGGAATGATTCCATTTTTGATGGGTGCTCATGAGACCTTCAACACACTTAACACATCCCAGAAAATGCTGAGATAGTTACAGCAGCTATAGTTTGAAAAACAATGTCAAAGTTACTAAAGATTTGCTTAATAATTTCTTCCAACTTTCTCTTAGCAACACATCCATTGAAACTGCTGTTTGTCAATATTTCTCTTTGTCTTCTTTTAAGTGTCAATTTATCAAGATAACAAATATCATTAATTTTTTTTTAATAACTCTTGTGTTTGTCTTCTATTCCGAGCTTAAATTAATAGCAATATCCATACATGGTGAATAAAAAATACCACCCTATACTTACTGACACATCTGAATTTTAGATCAGCTTGTCTCGTTACATCTGTGGTAGATCTGGGACATTCTCTCTGCTCTGACAGGTTCAGCTTCTGCTGAGCAACATCCCTGTGAAGCTGCCAGTGCTCACCGAGGGCACAGCTCACTGCAGGAGCTGCAAACCATCCTGGCTTTACTCCTGTTCCATGTCACACACAGCACTTGCTCCATAACCTTAGTGTTGTCATCTCACATCCACAATCAAATTAAGTTTTAATGACAAAAGTGAGCCCTTCCCACCCCAAACTTGCTCATAGTTTTTGGATCTAAATGTAAATGAGCTGTTGCCCTCATAATGAAAGGCAATTAGAATGTGCAACACACGCAGCCTTTCACTGCTGGTGTTGTGTAATCAGCTCCGAGTGGGCCCACATATTTTGGGTCAGGAGTGTAGTTTATTTTGGTTTTAATGCTAATGTCACATTTTAGTGTGGTGCAGCACACGAGGCAATGCACAAACAAGATGCCTTTCACCTGAAAGGAAGCTGAAAGATGTGCCAGAATCCTTCCCATCCAGAATGAGTGTTCCATTTTGAAAACCTGACTAAGATTAGCACAGGATATTATCTCTGCCAAAAAAGATGTTGTGGTGTAAATGCCATGTCCAAGACATCATCCTTTTCACTTTGTACACTCATTGTTCAGCTTGTACTACCTCCTAACGTGGACTCTGTGACTGAGTATTGTCATGGCCTATAAAGATTGGTTTGGCTTTTCTTTCAAAGCACCAAAAATGAAGTTTAAATGTTGGTTTATAGATGAGCTTTATTTTTATATCCTGGCAGAGTTCCCACTGCAGAGGTATAGTCTGGTCTTCAAATATGACTTTTGTTCCTAGCAGTTTGCATGTTAGGAAAGCAGTTCCTTGTGTAATCTTTGCTCTGCTACCGAGAAATAAAATATTTGTTTTACTTCCACTTCAGTCACACCACTTGTGGGAAAAAACCCTCCAAACAACAGACCAAAAACCAAACCACCAACAATTGGAATATCATTTACTTACGGTCGAGCATAAATCATTACTTGAAATTGCAAAATGTGCTTTCATCTAGGATGCTGGAGCATTACTTAATATTTTATGAAGTAATCCTTGTATCACTGACTTCAAATTGGCCATGAAATATCATAATTCTAGGGATCTCGATACTGCCAGAGCACATTTTCTAATTTAACTTCAATATTCAGCTCACGTAATCTACAATTTAATGATAGTGGAGAAGATAATCTTGAACTGTTCTTCATGAAGATAGAGAGCACTTTTAAAGCTATTAATATCATTAGTATTTGCTGTGCATGCTAAAACATCATCTCCCTTATTTTTATTGCTAAAGTATAGCCCTCCAGAAGGGGAACAAGTCAACTACATGCAAAAAGATGGAATATGCCAAAACACGAGGCAGATTAACTGCCAAGTGCCTTTCAGATTCATAGGTGTCCTAAATCACATCCAATACAGTGCAGCACAATCCAAACTCCAGTTTTTGCCCTGGAACATGGAATGACTAAAAGTATGCAAGGGCTCTGAAGCTGTGGAGAGCTGAGAACCATTAGGTGTGTTCAGTTGCCAAGCTCAAAAATACCCCTTTTCAGCATTTTCCTTGGAATCTCAAATCTTTATGGTAACTTTAGTAATTTTCAAAAGCAAGCTATGGAAATCTTGTCCTTCTTTTTCAGGCTATTATCATAGGAACTTTCTCCTTAGAACCTTTTCTTTATTATTTTTTCCTCAATTCCAAATTCTGAGGGAAAGAGCATTGTGGAGAAACAGAGGAAATTGCAGGCAGCCAAGAGACACAAAGCATGGGTGAACATAACAGATGTAAAAATACAGAGAAACTATTTAGGTTTTTTTCAGTGAATAATGTCAAACACAATATCTACACAGCTATTTATTTGTTTTTTCATACAGACAGGGTATGATCCTTCTGAAGTGTCTAACAGGCTTCCTACTCTTGAGCAAGGCAAATACAATGTGTGTGTCCTGGTGAACGCATCCAGAAATTAAAATGCATCTACATGGAAACATGCAAATAGATGTAATTGCAACTAGTTAACATGCTGAGCAGGTTTCTACAATGTTTTTTCCAGCATGTTAGTAAGACTAAAATTAAAACTAGCCCTGCATCTCTCTATCCTTGCATCTGGTGGCAAGAACTTCAGAGTTACTCACCTCTTAAGGTTATTTACTATCTACATACCCACATTACTCGACTAATTTTCAGCCTATTCTCAGATTTACAGCTCGGTATCACTGTCCCTTGCCTTTATTTAAAAACGGAGGAATCACATGCACATTTTCTGTGTATCAGTATTCCTTTTGAAGCTCATAGACCTGAAAATATTCCCGTTGGACATCAAGACTGAATGGATAAGGAATTGTTATGTTGTTAGAAAGCAAATACAAATAAGTAACAGTATTTCTTCATTCTTTCTTCATTCAGTTATTGTTTTAGCAGGAGTTAGAAGGGAAGACCAGCACTTAAAGACTTGAATGTAAAAAGGAAACATCATTCTGGAAATTCCATTATAAATGAAATAAATGTTTTGTAGAAAGTTGATAGTTCTGAAAACTCAGGACAGAGAAAATATTCCCTATTTATGAAAACCTCATTTAAGCAGTACCCTGCAGCAAATTAAATGTTGGGTTTTAAAGGTGAGGTTTTGGCAATTTTTTTTTTATTCCTTTTTAAACATGCCTGTGGTTTGTTTCATAAATGTGGGAATGCGAGGTCACAATCATATTTGTTTCTCCCTCAATAATACAAGTATTGATAATACTGCCAAAGTTTACATCATGAGATCATCAAACAACCCCACAAACCATTGTCTCCTGGGGCATGAGTCTCTGTCCTGTCATATCCCAAAGCTTTTCTGCACAGCCAGCTTTAGAGGAGAAGTGATATTCCTGTTATTGCCAGCACTGGGGGCTACTTAGAGAAATCAAATGCACATACAAAAGATACAGAGAGAGAGACAACTCCCTTAGCACAGAAATAGCAGCGGGACAGCCCCTCCTTCACCAATATCACTGGCACATGCCTGTCAGCAGGGACAGGGAGGGTGGTACCACTGCCCCTCACAGCCCCTCTGCACACACACCTGCAAAGGGGGCACCACACCTGGTACCAGCACTCTGCAAAACAGGGGCTGTTCCCTCAGAGAGGCTTCCAGCTTTGCCAGTCTGGCCCAAGCAGTCCATGAGCTGGGGCACCGAGCCCATCACTGCAAACAGCAAACACTCATTCTGAGACTACAGCACCTCACCGTTCCAGTGACTCCACTGCCATAACCATTTTACATCCCAGGGCTCCCTGCCCTGAATCCCCACCCACCTCCTTTCCCAAGCCCTCACTGAAACAGCTTCCCTGGGAAAAGCAGGGAACACTTTTCCTTGCTTCCAGGTCACCTTCCCACCTTCTCCCTTCTGCTTCTGTCTCCCCAGCCCTCCATGGTGGCCTGGCAGCCCTCCCAGCCCTCAGCTCTGCTCCCTCATCCTGCTTGGGCCACCTCAGCTGTCCCACACACACTGCCAAGGGCTGCAGCAGCACTGGGTGGCACAACATTAGTGATTGCAGCAAGCTAATATCAAATGGATATTAAAAGCTATGAGTGTAAAGAGTAAAAGGAAAACAATGATCCTAAAGGTCTTTTCTGATGGAAAGAACTGGTTCTGTGAGCTCCCTCAGGCAGCAGGTGGGATCCAAGCTGCCACAGTTCCAGGAGGAACCTTCTAGAAGGAGACTTCCAACAGCTGCTGCTGAGTGTGTTAAACTTTGAAACATTCCATAAGTGCCAATTTAGTGCCAGGCATAACATTTGCACAAATTTAAATATAAACGCTTTTTCCTGCCTCACACATCCTCCTGTGCCATGTGCTGTGTGTGCAGGCAGACTTGCTGCAGGCATTTATTGACCTGAACAATGATGGCCAGACCAGAATTTTGCTAAATTTTACCATGGTAAAAAAAAAATATGATAAAATTTAGCATATGGACTGCCAGTTTCTGCTTTGCTGAATATAAATTGGAAGAACAGATAAGAGACCGCTCATGTCTGAATAGCCATAATTGAAACAGAGACTGCTGGAATAAACAGGCTGCAACACTGTGCTAGGGTTGCTGAGTTTTATCCTCTGTTAGACAATAGCATTGCCCCAGCCCAAAGCTCCAGGGATCTAAAGCCAACCCAACTCCTAATAAATAACACAAACCACAAGATTCTGAAGTTTGGTAACTCTTCTGGTGCATCCCTGAACTCTAAAGCCTCCAAGGAAAGCCTGCAACACATGATATTTTAAAAGATGTTGTGAAGATACCGAAAGAATAAAAGGTCATAATAACCAATGATTTAACAGATTGGGGGGTGGAGAGGTTTTTGTGCTTCTGATAATTAATTGGCAGGTTTAGAGAGCACAGTTCTTAATTAAGCTGTAAATACGTGTTGATGAGCATCGTGATTTAATAATGATTAATGGTTTTATCCTGTTACCATAAGAACATGCAAAATGGATTTAGTTTTTCCATAATTTAGCAGACGGACTCATAATTTTTTCTCCCTAATTTCATGGAAACACACAGTCCTTTTCTGTAAACATAAAGGCTGTGAACTTGAACATGAAGGTTGGGCATGAATCACATACACTGTGGATGACTGAAAATAGTGAGCAAGACGTGGAGGGGAAAATCAAAGTATTTTTGAGGGCTACAGTGCCTGTGAAGTTGCACTGGGATGGCATTTGCGTTATTTCCCTTTAATTCTCTTCAGAAACTTACTGTGGTGCTGAAAGAAAGCAGCTTTCTGCACAACAGAAGCTCTGCTTTGGTGGACGTGCTAGAAAGGAAGACCAGCACATGTAAATCACGTGTCTGTGTTCAACTGCACAGAAAAAGAGACTGTGTACCATGGAAGACAGGATGGAGAGTGTATTCCTAAGTCTCCAGCTAAAGAGGCAGTGGAACCTCCTGCCTTTACTCTGGTGAGTCAGCACAAGCACAGGTTCCTCAGTTCCAACAGATCTCTTATCCAGCTGTACACAGTTACTGACTGGCAGCTTGTTGGAGAGAGCAGAATTGGGAACACAACTATGTTTTGCAAGAAAAATGTCCGATACAACATAATCAGTCTAACTCAAAGGACTTCTTTTTAAACAAGCAACAATAGAATAGTCAGACGGAAAAGGAATATTTCTGTCTTTCTGAGTGTTAGCAGGGATTGATAAGCAGCTCTTTGCCCTCTGATACAACACTTAGAATAGTCTCCCGTGGTGCAGCACCTTCTTCCTTCCCTCGGAAAATGAGAGAGAATGAGACTTTTGGGTTCTTTGCCAAAAGATGTTCCTGCTAAATTAAAACAGGCATATTCATTCAGATCACACTAGGATTGTGCTCTAAAAAAAAACAGGATCCTGCAACTGTTGCAATTACAAAAGGTCTCAACCTGAAAAAAAAAAAAAAAAACAGAACAAAAAACCAGAAAAACTGTGTAGAGGATTACAAATTACTTAAAATTCTGAACTGTAGCCAGAATTTTTTGGGTTGTTTTTCTCTTTTTAGTTAGAAACTTCCACACGTATTCTTCCTACTGAAAATGGTACAAGTTTTCTGATGGGATCTTTGTAAAAGTTTGTGTCAATCTCAGGGATTTTAAACCTGCTTGAAGAGTATAACTTGAGCTTAACTATGGAGCTGCTAAGGTCTCTCTCTATAAATTTTACATAAGTTTACAATGCCAGAGTGGTGCCTGGTGGTTCACACAGCAAGAGCAGCTCCTGCCCACACCTTGCAGCCACAATTGCTTATGACAGGCCAAGGTGGAGGGGGGCAGGAGGGGAAGACAAGACTATGAAACCTCCCTGTAGTAGCTCCTGGTAATTTACCCTGAGCAGCACACAGCTTTTCTTGGGAAAGCAGTATTTTAAACAATGCTGCTTTGCAGTGCACAAGATGAGGAATAGAAAAGCAGCAGAACACCTCAGAAGGCTGTAAACAGTAAACAATTCCAGTTTGGCAATAGTTGTGGAAAAATATATGAAAAGAGCAGCCGAACAAATCTTTGACTTTAACTGTAATAAAAAGCTTACTTTACTCTTGGACCATTTGCAAAAGCTGTAGTGAAGATGATTAAAAAGGAGCAAAAAGGAAACAGTATTTGCATTCATTCTGGTAATAGAATATGAAATTAAAGCATGAAGGGATTAATGTTTTAAAGCTTGACTTGCAGTGATAAAGCGAAGGTATTAGAAGAGACAACATAACCGTTACAGGATAGACAAGCAAAGAAAAAGCAGCACATGCCTTAAAGATGAGCAAGGCAACCTAGAATGGAATTACAAAATGATTAATCAATACAAATGAGAAAGTGTACAAGGAAAGAGAGCTTGGTGAGACTTCTTATGGGACTCAACGCTGCAGCCGCTTAAAGATAATGAAAGGAGCACAGCAAAGCCAAAGAAATGCTTTCATTCAGTAGCAAAGTCATTTGTGAACAGTTTAAATTACCCTAATCACCTCCCCTCCAGCCGTCAGTGTGCTCTGTCTCTTTAGTTATTTAAAAAAAAGAGTTTGGGGAAATGAGTTCTGCGAATCTAAGCTGCAAAATAATTATACACACACCATTTTAGCATTTTAACAATGCAATCCCAAACATTTGTTCTCATTAGAATGCAAATCGACTCATTTAATAATCCCACATGAGAATTCCACCACACTCAGCTTAAAAAGCGCAGTGGTATTCAAAATATTATTAATAAATGCCAAATATGGAACAGCCAGTTTGTTTTGCCAGCAGCTCAGGGTAGATAAAAGACATATAGAATATTTTTTTCCAATCAAATTTGTTTAATTGAAACTTAACAGTGGGAATGGTGTGGGATAGTCTTTCAAAATATGAAGGTGACAGTACCCTCTCCTTAACACAGATACACTCACATTCACTAAAGGCTGAGCACTACAGCCTGTCATACAAATCAATGACATCAATTTGCTTCAAGTAGAGTCCAATTTCAGTAAGGTACTTCACTATTAATAGTTTTAACCTCTGGTACCAGTTCAAAGCACTGTCCTGAATTGTGTCATTTCTGATTTATCAATCCAAGTGGTAGTGTCATATTTTCAGCACTGCTGCAGAATTTTGATAATTAGAGGACTAAAAAAAAAAAAAGCTTAGCAATACTATAATAATCAGACCTTTTCCATAATATTTACCATCCTATTCTTATGCTGGAATGCTACATGCTTCTATTTCTCAATAAAGTATAATATTCCATAGCCATCACAAGGAGACCCAAATTAGAAGAGAAATAAGATATATTCTAATGGTACTCCCTAAATAATTAAGAAATCTGTAATGATCAGGACAGATATAATTCAAAAAATCTGACCTTGAGGCATATGTTTTAATAAGTAACTCTCCCAGCAATATATATTAGAAGCAAGGTGGAGATAGCAATAATACATTCCCTAAATTCTTGACACCAGTAAGAATCTCCAATTAAATCCACACTGTGCCACTCCTAGGGTGGGCACACACAATTCGAGGAGATAAAAGCCAAAATGTTCACTGTGACCTGCTGCACCAAGACCATGATTCAGGCCTGATTCATGAGGATTTAGGGAAGGATTTGCTTTTTTTCTGAGAGAAACAAGTTGTGCCCCTTTTCTCCTTCATAACAGGCTGGTACCTCTGATGACACACCCCACAGAGTGAGTCAGCAGGGCCATGGGCATGTCCCTGGATATGATTCCAAATGCCAGCCAAAGCTGCTGGTTTCCTGCTCTGTTCCTCCAAGGTTCCCTCAGATGGGTTCTGCTGGTTCCACAAACCACCATGGTGTACAAGACCCTCATCTGAGGGTGAGTGGGAGTGATCCAAGGAACATTTGGCATATTGTGCATACTCACTCCTGAATGTTTTTTCAGGACTTATTAGGCCAATGAAGCAGCTGCTGAAATATTAAAAGTCTTTTAGAGCTAATACAGTATGACAACAAAAACAAATTAAATATTGTAATATGACATGGAGTATAAATTGTCCTTGACACAAAGTTATAAATATCTTGAGAATCTTTATTTGTTTTGAAAATGTCAGCCTGTCAGAAATTTTCTTCTGACTGTTTTAATTACCTCTACATTGATGCACATTTAAGCCACAACAAACATTTCAGAAGTCTCAGTTTCGGGTTATGCAACTACGTTGTCGAGTACCCACTTCTGAAAATTTTAAGACAAATTAAAAGGATTTCAGGTTTTCTGCCTCAGAATGCTGATACAGACCCCACTTGTTCCTGCTGCATGAAGCTCTGTATCACATGCTGATCACTCAGCTAGGTCACAGACACAAAATAATCCAAGGCATCCACGTAGCAGGAGGCAATGCTAACTCTGCTTCTGTTGATCACAAAGTGTGTAATGAAGTTCACAGAATGGTGTTTAACTCCTTCAGAGCCTCAGCTGAGGGACACGAGGGTGTGGGGAGTTGTTATAGGTTTGGCTGATGGGCCTAAATTTGGGCTTTGGAGATCAGACCAGGCCTGGGATTGTCAGCTGACTTGAGCTGGGCTGGGCTAGCTAACAGCTGACTTCCTCTAGCCAGTAATATTGTATTCCATACCATACTACATCATCTCAATAGGAGTAAGAGCCAGTGTGTGGGTGTGGCTTGGGGAGTTGCTTCGTAGCTGTTGCCCCAGCAGGACACACCGTGCCGGCCCAGGAGGGACGGGGAGGCCCAAGCCCACAGCACCGGCTCACCATCATGTTACCTTAGGGAAGTAAAATGTTTGTTCTTAGTTCTTCTCTTTGCTTAAGTCTGTCTTTGGGGAATTGACTTCTTTACAATGATTTGTAGTTAGAATGGTAAAATCTGTGCTTACTGGGGAGTGGGAAGTTATATATAACTTGTATAAGTGTGTGTTATATTGTAGTTTTCTTTCAATTTTCTCTTTTCTGTATAAATACATGTAGTTAGTTTCAGCATAAACTAGTTTGGAAGTTTTTTTTCCCTCTCCCTCTTCTTCCCTTTTCACTCTATCTTGGACATTTGGCGTTTTGCCAGCTCAACCCAAGACAGGAGTGAGGATGTGACACAACCATCTGCACCTACACCACCTTCAACGTCATTATTCAGTCTTTTAACCACTGGATATTTCTGCTTCATATGAGTAAAAGTATACCATAATGTAATGAAGTGAATATCCCAGAGCCACATAACCCACAGAAGGATCAATTTAGTTTACTGGCAATGTAACTTCCCAGTAGCAACGAAGCCATGGATGATCATCCATTGTAGGCTCCCATTAAGTATGTCCTAACAGATTGGTTTCCCTGGGTTTTTTGGTGTTTTGTTTTTTTTTTTTTTTCCTGGATACTTATACAACCTCCTCCATTAAATTTTCTGAGCACCTAAAACCTTCAGTGAATTTGTCCTCACTATTGTCTTGGAAGGTAACTGGCACAATTCATTTTACCAAAGTGTCCTTGTGCCAGGCAGGAACTGAAACTTTGCACCCCTCATGTATGTTGTGTGTTCTAGAGGCAGATGGGCTGAGGTGCCACTCCAGGTGTCCTGCAGCCTGGGAACAGGACAGCTCCAGGCACACAAAGCGCAGGCACTGTGGTGGGGAAAGAGCTGCATTTCTGGAGTTGGGTTAAGTTTGTGCCCAGCACAATATCTGCAGCTTCCAGTTCTGAGGCTCACCTCAAGAGCAGCAAACACTCCCAATGGACTGAATCCTAAAAATGCACTCCTGAAGTTCATGGAAAAAGAGGAATACCAGCACAGCAGTGTTTTTATTTAATTAAAGAAGCCTGCTTGCTTGTGTTTTGTATACTTTGTGTAACACTTAGCCAATCACACATGACAGTATACAATTATTCTAGGAAAACTTGCTTAGACTATATTTTCCTCATGCTTTCAACCATTCTAGACATGCAATTATTACACAGTTGTGTCTGGGAAATTATCAAAACAGTATGGTATTTATAAAAGCGAGAGCAAGCCCACATACACATTATCAAATTAAACTGTGGTAATGTGCTTTTTCACACAACTAAAATTTTTATAACATAATTCTGCAATATCTTGTTGCTTCATGGAATTGTTGCACTTAGAGTGGGTGAAAATCTCTCATGCACATTTTTATGCCCCAAACATTTGAGGTTTAAAAAAGAAGCTTTCATGACTTCAATTACTTGATCAATGCAGAGAGAAATCTGAAAAATCATCCTCTTGGGAGCCTCAGAGCTTTGTCCACCCCAAATTCCTGGCTGCATTCCATGCCTCATGGTTTACCACACAGTTTCATAAGAAATTATAGTATTTCAAAATCTTTCCAACAAATCATCTACAACAGGATTTACAAAAGGGGTTAGGTTTTAGTCATCTGAAATTATAATAGCACTTTGTTGTTGCTGTATCCACACATTTGGCTTTATTCTGGCTGTATCAACACAAGAGCCCCTTGGCCTCTGCCTGGACACAGCCAGTGTCCACTGACTCAACACTGTCATGGCACTATTGAAGCTTGGAGTGCTGGAACTACTTTTCATGCCATGTGGTCATGAAAATAACCTCTGCTTGAGTCTAGAGAAGAATAATCTCTTTATCACACAGCATTCACATGGTGGGCAGGAGGAGAAGCACCAAAGCAAAATAAATTCTGTTCCTTCACATCCCTTTCCCTCTGTTCCCTGAGTCAAATAACACAAATTCACACTGGTCCAAGGAAGCTGCTGTAACACTGCAAAGCTCCACGTGCAGCTCAGTGTTGGAGTGAACTGGAAGAGCAAGGATTTCTCAAGGTCTGTGATCTAAACCTCATTAAATGGAAGGAAGCACAACTGGTCTTTGCCCCTAAGGGAGTAGTTTAATGGTTGTTTATTTGGTGAGAGGTTTCTTTGCTTGTTGGTGTGGGTTTTTCAGGACAAGAAAAATCATATGTAATGGAAATATCAGCTAAAAGTACAAAGCACCATTTGTAATTTTTTTTTTTAATTTCTAACATTCCCCAGTGAACACGGCATTTTAAAATCTAGAGAAAGATGCTGAGGCAGCTTATTGTTCAGTATTTCCAGCTGAACTGCATTCATGTAGATTAATTTAATATAATTTTTGCTAGCATATTTTTGCTCATGTATCTTTCTAAAGGAAAAAAAAAAGATAAAAATACTTCTTATTTGGAAATGATATGTTGACATTTGCCATGGTTGCTCACTACTGAGTTTTCCTCTGGGATGATTATCTGCTGTTGAGCTTTCATTAAGTCCTTTACTCCCATAAAGTAAGTTGCTAAGTGGTCTGAGATTCATTATTTAGAATCATAGAATATTTAGCAGACTGATATTCACCAGTATTCCCAGTCTGAACAATATAATCAGATTTTCACATGAGAACCTGCAAGAGCTGCTGCAGTAGAGATATAAACAAACTGTGATTAAGACAAGTTTTCCATTTCGCTTTCTAAAGTGGCCATTCCATCCCATTCCATCCCATTCCATCCCATCCCATCCCATTCCATTCCAGCCCATCCCATCCCATCCCAACCCATCCCATCCCATCCCATCCCATCCCCCCCCACCCCACCCCACCCCACTCAGGATTTTTCTAATATTCTTTCTGCGTAAAGTATTTCTCAGGAAAATTAATACCAGTCAGCAATTCTCATGACGCTTCCTAATGCCAACTGCAAAGGTCAGGTTTGCTCAAAGGTTGCAGGATATGTAATAATTGTATTTTCCAAAGTTGGTGTGTCCCAAAGTCGCTCAGGTAGGTGAACACATAGTGGGACATAGGGGTGGTTCTGTTCTTTCTGAATCCTCAAAAGAAGACAAACAATCTTAAAAGGATGTTACACATCCTTTCCTTTGAGAAGCAGGACACGGACTCCATAAGATGTGCAAGGCAATTTAAAATTTTTAGACAGGCCTATATATTTTTTTTTGCCAATTCTCACCTTTTTATTACAAACACAATGAGCATAAATGTCAATATGTGATAGTAAAGAGTAAAATGTATATTAGTGCAGGAGAAAAATTCTGACTTCAAAAGGAACTTCTGATATCTATAGAATATACTTACTCAAAGACTCACTCGATTTTGTTCTTTATCATGATCATGCGATGTACAAGTGCACTGGATTTGCCTGAGTTGCTGTGTAACTACTGATTCAGAATGCATAAGAAATCTTCATTGATAAAGAAGATATAAAATAACACACTTGTAATTTGTTTCAAAATGAGGTGGACAACGTTAATAACCCTCAGCTGAGTGCACACCTCTCCATGGCAAATATCAGCAGGACTAAACGCTGACCTTACCAAAAGATCTACACACATCACTTTTCAGTAGCCTTAACCAATAAATAAAAAGCAAGTTAACCATCTAATAAAGAAATCATGACAGATTGAATAACTGTCTTTATCATCCTTTATCACATTAGCTATTCCTCTTATAGTTTGGATAAATGTGTAGGTGCTGGTGGGTTTGGCTTTTTTTTTTTTAACATACATATTACAAATCAGGAGGCTCCCAGGGAACTTTAGGTAAAGCTAACAACCCATTTACAAATCCCTCATTTCCAACAGCATTAAAATTCTGAAGGCTGCTGCTTCTTAATTGTACATAGGCAGGACAATTTGCTCCAAGGTTTTATTACATTAATTTTGTATAACATTGTTATGCATTATTAGATTCTTGCTAAAGCACACACTGCTGAAGCATGAAGTGGAGAGCACAGACTGAAACCAAACTAAGCTTACAGCACTGTGTGCTAGAGAAGGTTTAAAATATTTCTCTTCTATTTTAAATATTTGCAACCATCTAACTTGGGAAAAAGAGAATGCAGGGTTGAAAGAGCATTAACACAGTGGCAAATCTTTTTAAAAGAATAGAAAAACTATTCTAACTTTGGAAATACATCCAAATTCTTCCCTAACTAGTTTGAATAGGAACACTGGTAATATATGCTGGTATAATTGAAGTTATCTTCATACTCTCTTTGGAAAAGATAACATTTCTAGGCAAATTTGATGTTTCAGAATAAAATAGGAGATTATTTATGAAATTGAAAAACGTAGGGGGAAAATCCCTGCTCTGTTAATTGCAGCATATCTGTTTGAACAGACTTATTAAATTCTGCATGTCTATTCTTAAGGTTTCTTATGCCTTTGCCACACAGTGGCCTGAGGGGATGGTATTCAGGCTTCACCCAGAGCTCTGGATCTTCCCTGAGAATGATCCTGTCTGCTCCTTCAGCCTCTGCAGATCTGAGCACAGCTCCTCGTGTAGCCCAGGAAGCCTCACAATAGCCAAACATTCCTACTGCACTTGTGTTTCAACAGGCAATTAGAGCAACAGACTCCACCAAACTGTCCCTGTGGGCAGCAGGGTTGGGACTGAAGTGCCAGGGCACGGAGAGGGAACTGGGCAGCAGCCCCAGGGGGCACCACACCCACCCAGCCTGAGGGATGCTGTGCTCCAGGGGCTGCCCTGAAGTTTGCCAACAGCCCTGCTGAGGTCCAAGTGCCCCAGAGACTCCTCTCCAGCCACCCTGGGGCAATACGGTGTGGAGAAAGGGGTGACACAGTGAATGGCAAACTGGCTGACCCACCAGGCTGGAAGGGTCAGCCTCTGCCAGTGGTAGGAAAGGCAACTGGTGGACAGTGCCATCACAGACACTGGTGCCAGTGCTGCTTAATGTCCTTATTTACAACCTGGACAATGGGATGAAGTGCACTCTCAGGCAAGTACACTTTCCAGCTGGCTTGGGAGCTTTTTATAGAATTGATTGAGGAAGTCTTATTATTAAAAACACATAAAAGAAGAAATGAGATGATTGGTCTGCTTCTCTATATATACATTTTGTAGAATAACTAACTGATTATACTTTCAGTATCAAATATGACCACTTATGTATTTCACCATTGAATAATAAATTATTGTGGTTATTTAAAGTGTTTATAATGAGCACCTTGTACTTGGAAATCAGTGTCTTTATTCAAATATTATCCATTACTACAGGAATACAGGCTGATATTTGGTTTTGTCAGAACACATTCCATCATCACTTTTTCAGGACAAATGCAAAAATAGGAAGTTGCTTTTTTTACTAAAATCTATAGTATAATAGCAAAATAAGAAGGCTCACTGCAGGTTAGTGGATTTGATTAATGCAGTTACACATACATTCAGAATAAATGCCTAATTCAAGCAGCTGATATATGCTGCTCACTTATCCATATTATTCAGGAAACTATAAACCAAACCAATGTTAAATATGTCTTTGGAGTCTTTATTGCTGTGAGGAGCCCGTGAGCATAAAACCTTTAAGATACTCCAAACCAGTGAAGAATCCAAAGCAATGTTTCCAAAAGCTTGTTTGGTGAAAATGTTGCCAGCACAACTGACACACTGACAGTCATACACACCTATTAACTCCACACTAAGAAAGATTTCAGAGGAAAAGGGTCATTGTTCATTAAAGCTTGATGTGTGATTGAAGAAGGAAACATCACAGTTCAAAGTACAGTGCAACTTAAGGAAATAACTTCAGATATTTTCTGTAACTCAGATTAACTATTAATTAGTTAATTCTTTAGGGAAGTTATTTGACTTGCCTTTGGAGAAAAGCAAAGTGTCTTCCAGGGACAGACAGGAATCTGGAGCCCTTCTGAAGAGAATGTGAACAGGTTTATGCTCTCCCCTCATTGCAACTGGTGGCCACCACCAAAGGCAGAGTCTTAGTGTGAGGTGCAGACACAAGGAGGACACTTGGCTACATGGACATCTGGCCTAGTTCTGCATGTTGGGTTCAATTTTCTGTGTATGCAGAAGAAAACTATGAAAATGCATGGGAGAAAACCACAAAAGAATAATAGGTGCACTGTGTCTTTTGAAGGCCCCACAACTTACCAGTTGAGGAACTGGAGATTTATATAACACTAAACATAATGATCTATATAGTATGGACACTTTTAGTTGTTTACATGACATGTAAACACAATCAATATCTACCAGCAAATCAAATTCACCTTTGGGGTTTTTTGGGTTTTTTTTTGCTAATTCCAGGAGTTACTTTTTAATAGGCCACTAAAAATAAAAGTCCACACGTGTATAAAGGAGAAAAAATGAAGGAGTTGAAGTTATTTTTTAACAGGCCCAAAATAGAATTATTCTTCTGAATTTTTTCAGGGAGACACTGATGAAGAAAGATGTTCTGGCTGTAATTCTTTAGAATTGAGTCTCCCCATGGGCAGGGAAGGATAAGTTTTAGAAGAAAACTGGGAAATGTATTCTTGTGTTTTCTATGATATTTTTAACTAACAAAACTCAATCAACAAAACAAAAACAGAACAGAAACAAACCAGCAAAAATCCAAACACTTCTGTTTCAAAAAGACTGCTTGGTAACCAACTCCCATTACTGTCATCACCCAGAGCGAAAAGAACATCAGTGTTTCATTTAAAATGAAAATGGATGAGATAATCCAAGGTATAGGATAAAGCTCCACTGAGAGCCCTCTGATGAGAAGTGCTCTGATAAATGGGTGAGGGAAACCACCTGCAGCCTCCTGCTAATGTGCAAACACCAGCTCAGGAGAAGGGGGAAAATCAGATCAGGGCTCAGCCCAACCAGAGCTCTGAGCTTAAAGAGACAAAGTCACAGCCAGGCTTTCAGAAAACAGGAACTATTTCAATAACATAGTGCAATTCATCCTCACAAAGGATTTCTTTGAAGAATATCAGAATTAAAGGCAGCACATCTGAGAAGTATGCACGGAATAACTATGCAACTTTTCCATATAGTATTTACAAAAGTTATTCTTAATCTAATACATTTTAGAAAGAACTAGAACTGTTGTTCAACTCTTCCTTCAAACTGAAAGGTTGTTTGTTTTTTTTAATGTCAGTGAATGCAGAAAACTTTACTAATTATGTATTATTTACTTGTCATAATTTTAAATGGGTTTTTTTAGGCTTCCTCTGAAAGATTATGCTGCACCACCCACCAGTGTCATCACTGCTAAGAGGTTAAATGTTTTTTCTTCCAAAGAGGCAGAACAATAAAGGCCAGAGAAAAGGGTATGACTTCTTTTTAATATGGTTTTCACTTTCTAGTATTTTTGAGTAACTTTATGTATTCTAATAGGCTGAACCAATGATTCTAACAGAAATAAATATTCAAATTCTGCATTTATATTCTTTTGTCTTGATGTCAGTAATAAGTCCTCAGTTAATTTAAATGTTTTGCTTATTGAATAATAGCTTGATATGTTTTTCTTTGAGATATAAACATTCAGAATGCAACCACTCCAAACACACTTCACACAACATGCTTTAAGAGAGGCTTTACAATAATTCTAATCATGCTTTTGTAATTCTTTTTTATTGTCGCTTCTGCACTGATAATGTCAGTTCATATCATAGGAGAGTGTAGGGAGAGCACTGATTTCAATTTTCTCTCAAACTAACTTTAATTTTCTGGTGGGGGGAATAAAACAACAGAAATCGAAAGAAATTAAGATACTTGAAAAAAAAAATTCCAACAACTAACATTCCAATATTTTGGGAACTGTGTGTTGGGAAGGGAGGGATACACTGGAAGAGAATTCTTGCCTGGTGTTGTGTCCCAAGGAAGCCTCCCCTGTCTGCTAAACCATTGCTGTCCTTTTGCTGAAACAGAATCACAGTTCAGCCTCTGCCTCCTTGGGAGTCACTAGAGAAGGCAGTGAACTCTCCTGGCTCTCCTGGAGCAGTTTATTTTCTGCTCCACATCAGCTCAGGCACACACATGCCTGGTGTTGGTGCCTTACTCTGGGCACTTTGGTTGGAAGTGGAACAGCAGCTGCCTCTGTCCCAAACCAGTCAGTGCATGTGAGCAGAGGGAAAGGGCCTCTGATGTCTGACTTCCCTGAAGGGGTTGGCAGGAACAGCTCCCATATGCCTTGCAGTGAGACCATAAATTCCATCTCAAGCAGCCTTAATGTTAAATATATAATTTAACAAGGCAATCAATTCCAAAACGCACACATTTTTGGGAAGCAAGTGCAAGGAGATCTATTGACTGGGATTCTGCTTCCAATTGTATCACTCCCATGGAAGTGAATAAGTAAAATGGTAGATTTAAAAATGGATTGCCAGTTTCCAAGGTCTCTGAAAACATCATCTCTAAGAAGTAATTTGCAAGTGTCAGCTCTGGAATAAAATACACTGTCATTCATATGAAGAAGTGATAAATAGAATAATGGGAGAAGAAGAAATGGAAATTCTAAACTTATTTCAGTGAAGTATCTGAAAAGACATAGAAAATGCTACAGTAGTAATATTTGCCGAAATAAAAGCACTGGATCTGAGAGGATAAAAAGCACTTAGGGGAATGCAGAGGTCAGGAGCACTCCCAGCACTGCAGGATGTTAGCACTGTCCCAGAGGACACTTCACTAATGGGTTCCCATGACACAGCATTGAGCAAGCACTGTATTCAGGAGGGGAGAAGATACTGCTCACCAAAGCCACTGAGAAAGATATTAATCACTTCACTGGGGTTTGATCCAGGTCCTAATTCAGGTGAAATATGGCAAGATTTCATCTACATGTTTCTGCAGTATGTAAGAGAAGGCTTTAGTAGCTGTGTGAAATCAGACACTGATACCATGCTGGCTTCTCAATGTCTTCACCTTCCATTTATTGTGGTGTACATAACTGACCCATAACACATTTTACAGATGTTGATGCTGCTGATCTAGTTTAAAGACATAAATACACTGTCGTAGTACATCTGGATGTACTTCTAGTACATCTCATAATTCTCTGTCTCCATAGACATTGAAGAAAGAAATAAAACATAACTAGTTTTACTTTTTTAACTTAAAGGGAGACATCCACCCCAAGTGATTATTTACTCTTTACTTAGAATCACAGTTTGCCCTGCTGGCTTTATGTGAGTGGCTTGCAGTAATGGAAAATCTATTTGCTTTTAGGAGAGCAGAAGGTACTCAACCACCATAAAGCTTATTGTCAAACTAGTGCTGGCTCTGCACAAAATGATTTCTAATGTTCTTCATTTTATTATGTTAAATGAATTCTCTAGTGCAATTATTTTGCAGTGGATCATGGGGGTAATAAGCTAATTGTTACTTGTTTTAATTGCTGAAGTATGAAGTGTCAGTGATTTATAAGTAATGAAGAAGCTGAGATGAAGCCGTAAAATACTAAACGCCCATAAGATCAAGTAGTGCACTTTGCAATGAGGAAAACTTTATTTCCCCGTGGAAAAAATACTGTATGTTCAGCCTCTCAGTAGGAAGCCAAAGACAGAAGGGAACAATTTTGTTTCCTTTCTTCAGCATAGTTCCTTCGCAAGCAATGGAAAATCCAAGTTCACTTCAGTAAAATACCACAACAGTGTTACCAGTACCTGTTTCATAATATAATAATGGCCAGGATGACANAGTCGGGAGTATTCTCCACTACGCCACGGGACCGCCCCACCTGTTTCATACAGTGCACACAAAAAGCATGACGTGAACATTCCTCTGGATGAGCTGTAGGAAAACATTTTTGTACAGCTTGATGCAGTCACTGGCCCTAAACCAGTCAGTGCTCAATCAGCTGCACCTGGTTTGAGCTGGAATACAGTTGTTTTAAGAAGTGGCTTGTATTAGCATGATCAAGTAGAGTTTAGCTTTGCATGATACAGAACAAAGTCTTATTATTCATTTGCAGTGTTTGTAATGAAGCTGTCATACAGTGTGTGCTTCTCCTTGCTCCAAAATATATGGCTATGAAAATCAGATGGAAATGCATAATTCTATTGCATTGGTCCACAGAGATGGATGAGGGAAAAGCTGGTTTGTTTCTTGACTTAATATTTTAAGCAAGGATCTAAATTTCAAAGACCTGACATAAATGAATGTGAATTTCCAAACTATATTTTAAAATATTAGATTTATGTTCAATAACTCTTCAAAACTGTGCAAATTTCATGGCATCAGAAGTTAATAAAACAAATCTTTTTAACTTGCTCATCCCCAGTGCAAACTGTTTACATGTAGAACACAGAATTCTGATTCCAGTCTATAAGCTCAAGGAACATGGGAAACTTTCATCTTAACTAATATAAACTTCAAGACTTTAAGGCTTAATCATTTCCA
>VWZD01010421.1:562436-629047 GCA_013396695.1 Sakesphorus luctuosus | reverse complement strand
GCTTAATCATTTCCAGAAATGAAATTTCTGAAATGTCATCAGAATATCTTTTTACAGAGATTATCTGGAAAAAGAACACGTTGATAACCTGTTCGGAAATTTCTCCTGTGTTAAAAATTGAGAATCTTGTGTTCTCCCTAAACCAGATTTCTCAGGTGTTTTTAGCAACATGACAATAGCAAGAAAAGTGTCAAAATACATAGAAAAAACACCGCCAACAAAAACCAAATGCACAAGAGAATGTCTCATACAGCATGAACTTTAGGAAATATAACAGCTGGAGAGTGGGAATTTTGCCTTTTTTTTTTTTAAAGAGTTCCAATTTAGACAAGTAATCAAATATTTTTGATCANTCATTTTATTATGTTAAATGAATTCTCTAGTGCAATTATTTTGCAGTGGATCATGGGGGTAATACGCTAATTGTTACTTGTTTTAATTGCTGAAGTATGAAGTGTCAGTGATTTATAAGTAATGAAGAAGCTGAGATGAAGCCGTAAAATACTAAACGCCCATAAGATCAAGTAGTGCACTTTGCAATGAGGAAAACTTTATTTCCCCGTGGAAAAAATACTGTATGTTCAGCCTCTCAGTAGGAAGCCAAAGACAGAAGGGAACAATTTTGTCTCCTTTCTCCAGCATAGTTCCTTCGCAAGCAATGGAAAATCCAAGTTCACTTCAGTAAAATACCAGCACAGTGTTACCAGTACTTATTTCATTCAGTGAATTCAAAAAGGATGACATGAACATTCCTCTGGATGAGCTGTAGGAAAACATTTTTGTACAGCTTGATGCAGTCACTGGCCCTAAACCAGTCAGTGCTCAATCAGCTGCACCTGGTTTGAGCTGGAATACAGTTGTTTTAAGAAGTGATTTGTATTAGTGTGATCAAGTAGAGTTTAGCTTTACATGGTACAGAACAAAGTCTTCACTCAGCTAAGAACGTTACACACACACACACAAAGCCCCAACCCTTCTGCTGAAGGGATACAATAACCACTAACAAGTAAAGCAGAGATACTATTTTATATTCTCAACAAACAAGACTTTACGTTCTTCCATCAAGTAAAAATACAAATGGATGCTCCTTTGCTTGGATTAACACTAGCTTTTTGGTTGAATTCTTTTAACTCCTTCTGTTCTGCTTCTGTTGAAAAACTGTGTTAGGACATCACTGAATGTGCAAACCCAAAATTAAAACATTTTGCCAAATTGCCCCTCTCTGGGTATACAGTAAAATTTAAGATCATAACAGGACATAAAAAGCCAGGCTTGGTTTGGGTTCTTTTTTTTTAGTGGAAGGGTAAGGTTGAATTGAAAAGATACCTTTCCCATGGCACACTCCCCAACTCTCTCCAAGGTCTAACAGTGCCCGTGGCCAGAGCAGTGCGGGCACTGCGCGGGCTCTGAATGGCTGTTTACCCTCTCTTGTGGTGCTCAAGGGGAAATTGAGCTCTATATGTTTTTTATTGGCTTGGGATATCTATCTACTGTCTGAAATTACCTCTATTTCCATATCCATTATGTGAATTGGATGTGGAAATTATAGTCTCAGGTTTCTTGTGGCATCTGCAGACTAATGTTGATTGCATGTGGACTCAACACCCCTCGGAAATAATTGGAGGAGATCACTCACACCATTACATTTGATGCATTAGGTCCATTACATATTCCCAGAGATCTCTGTCCTCACTACTGTAAACTATATCCTTGATAGTGCTGATATCAAGGAGAGAAATTCACCTCTTATTTAATCATAATAAATGTGATATTTCAGGGTAAAAGCAGTTCTTGAGGAAAATCAACTTCTTGGTCACAGCAGATTGGCTGATCTCAGCCTGCACAGGATGGGCATCTTTTTTCTCTTTCATAATAACCAGCTTCAAGAGGAAAATGCACTTACTGAACACCTGGTAAAGTTATTTGTGCTTTCTCCAGCCAGCAGAAAATCAGATGTATACATGAGTCATGAAATGATGCAAGCAGGAGGTTCTGCTTTAGGAGATGGGATTGCAAAACCCACAAACTGCAGATTAATGTTCTTCAGGTTTACCAGATTACCAAGAGACAATGGCAGTAGGACTGTAACTACATCTGAATACAAAAGTATTCAAATTTCACTGGTAAATCCCAGTAGCTGCTAAAATATGGTTCAAGCTACATTTTTGTCAAAGAAGTTGTAAACCAGCAAATTTTATTTCTCACACAAAATATCATTTACTTTTTCTGAATTTCCTCTTTTCTGCTTTTTCCAGTAAAGTTTAACACCACAAGCACTGCTTCAGGCTGCTGGGATTTAAGGCAAACATATATAACAAGGATATTTCCTGTTATTTTGATGGCTTGGTTCAAAATAATTGTTATGAACATCGNGTAATCAAATATTTTTGATCAAGACAGAAACCTAAAAGATGATGTCTGCAAAGGAAGAGGATGGTCATTGACACAGCTCCTCCTGCATCTTGCATCTACTCCCTTTGTCTTCCTTTTGACTCCTGTATTTTATACAAATATCACATCCTGGAGTTAAATTTTTATCAAAAATAACAGAGTTGTATCATGAGTTTTACTTTTGATCACTGTTTTTCAAAGAAATAAACATTCATCAAAAAGTCCTCTCCTGGTCTCTGTGAAAATCCAGCTGCTAGGGAGCCAACAAGAAAGCCAGTTCCACAATTTAGGAGTGAGTTGCATCCTTCACTCTGCACTATTTAGTCACTTATTTTTGCTGCATTTATACCCAAAGTTGGAAGATATCTGTGGCCAAACTCAAATGTCATGATTTTCTCATAAATATAGGGAAATTACTGTTTTCCTATCAAAGGGTTTTCCTGTAAAATGTATGCTCAAGTTACCAGTAGCACAAACCAGTAACTAGCACTTTACCAAATTCATGTTAATAGAGAGGAATTGCACAGCTGAAATTATTATCATTTTACAAAGGTGATACTGATAATTATAAAATAAGGAACATTATCAATACAAATGATTGTATTTTGCAAAGGAAACTGTCCTCACCTTTTCAGTTACTATTCAAATCTCACTAGGAACTCACTAGCTGGTTATAAAATAATACTTCTTAATTTTGTAAACATTTATTTAATACTTGAAAAATGAGCTTTGCTGAGAACATGCCCCATGTTCACTATATGTATATTCATTTGAAACAAATACTGAAGCCTTTGAACATTTGTGCTGCCCTCATTAACTATATTTATTGTGGACAAACTGACAGACCAAAAATTGTGCCTCCCTGCTCCATGCCTGCCCTGGGCAATTTGCAATCTATAATGTTTGGCCAAGAGAGACAAACAGCAGCAGAAAGATAAATGTAGGCAGGAAACTTGAACACTTTTTTGCTCACAGAGTATATGGAAGCTAAATCTCTCCTGTACATTGTACTGACTCATTAAAAATCCATCCATAGGTGTAGAATTTCATCATTATCCCCAACTTCCAGCATAAAAAACACTCAGTTGAGAACGTTACACACACACACACAAAGCCCCAACCCTTCTGCTGAAGGGATACAATAACCACTAACAAGTAAAGCAGAGATACTATTTTATATTCTCAACAAACAAGACTTTACGTTCTTCCATCAAGTAAAAATACAAATGGAAGCTCCTTTGCTTGGATTAACACTATCTTTTTGGTTGAATTCTTTTAACTCCTCCTGTTCCGCTTCTGTTGAAAAACTGTGTTAGGACATCACTGAATGTGCAAACCCAAAATTAAAACATTTTGCCAAATTGCCCCTCTCTGGGTATACAGTAAAATTTAAGATCATAACAGGACATAAAAAGCCAGGCTTGGTTTGGGTTCTTTTTTTTTAGTGGAAGGGTAAGGTTGAATTGAAAAGATACCTTTCCCATGGCACACTCCCCAACTCTCTCCAAGGTCTAACAGTGCCCGTGGCCAGAGCAGTGCGGGCACTGCGCGGGCTCTGAATGGCTGTTTACCCTCTCTTGTGGTGCTCAAGGGGAAATTGAGCTCTATATGTTTTTTATTGGCTTGGGATATCTATCTACTGTCTGAAATTACCTCTATTTCCATATCCATTATGTGAATTGGATGTGGAAATTATAGTCTCAGGTTTCTTGTGGCATCTGCAGACTAATGTTGATTGCATGTGGACTCAACACCCCTCGGAAATAATTGGAGGAGATCACTCACACCATTACATTTGATGCATTAGGTCCATTACATATTCCCAGAGATCTCTGTCCTCACTACTGTAAACTATATCCTTGATAGTGCTGATATCAAGGAGAGAAATTCACCTCTTATTTAATCATAATAAATGTGATATTTCAGGGTAAAAGCAGTTCTTGAGGAAAATCAACTTCTTGGTCACAGCAGATTGGCTGATCTCAGCCTGCACAGGATGGGCATCTTTTTTCTCTTTCATAATAACCAGCTTCAAGAGGAAAATGCACTTACTGAACACCTGGTAAAGTTATTTGTGCTTTCTCCAGCCAGCAGAAAATCAGATGTATACATGAGTCATGAAATGATGCAAGCAGGAGGTTCTGCTTTAGGAGATGGGATTGCAAAACCCACAAACTGCAGATTAATGTTCTTCAGGTTTACCAGATTACCAAGAGACAATGGCAGTAGGACTGTAACTACATCTGAATACAAAAGTATTCAAATTTCACTGGTAAATCCCAGTAGCTGCTAAAATATGGTTCAAGCTACATTTTTGTCAAAGAAGTTGTAAACCAGCAAATTTTATTTCTCACACAAAATATCATTTACTTTTTCTGAATTTCCTCGTTTCTGCTTTTTCCAGTAAAGTTGGTTCAAAATAAGTGTCATGAACATGGTTTCAAGTTTGGAAAGGCAGAACATTAAGACAAAGAATATGTGCTCAGTTAGTCCCACAGATGAATCTGGATTTCTGTGAGGATAATGGCTTCATTCATCAATTCCAAATGTGAAAGCCACACGGTAGAACAGGTTTATATGGAATATATAGAACAGTCAGTGTGGGGTAGTTCTCCAAAGACCACTGTCAGCACGACAAAGCAAGAAGAAGAATACTTGAGTGAGAATGACTTTCAAAATTAAGAACAGTTGAATTTGGACAAGTGTCTGATAACTGACCACTGCTCAATGTAAGAAGATCAACTATATGAGTAGTTGAGCTACTATATTTCACAAAGGCAATCTATAATTTTCAAATTTGTACCTTTTAAGTTCTAAAAATGACTTTACTTTAATTTCCTTCTAAGAAGATCATTTCCCACACTGGAAAATGGAAGGATGTGCTGCCTTTGACGAGATACTCTGCATCCTACAGATTGCAGTGCTAACAGGGTTACAGTTCTCAAGGCTCTTTTAAAGAATGAAAATGGCAAAAATTCCAGGATTTATGATGAAGCAGAGAAGGGGGAACAGGTTGGGTTTGGCTTCATTTCGGTGCTGTTTAGTACAATCCCTGTGCTTTGGTGAGTGTAAAACAGATGTGTGAGAATAGAGGAAAGAAACCAGTTCCTGTAGTGTTTTGGTATCCAACAGGATTCCAGATAGAAATATTTCTGAAGTAGGGATGGTTTCATTTTGAATTTTTAAAATTCCATGTATATCAGACCATTCTAAATAGACTTACAATAAATGATGCAGACACTCAACAACAACACATTCCCCTTAGTTCTCAAAATTATATACCATGAAGAGTAAACATTTTCCCTATTTAACACAAAAGGGTTAATTACAACATAATGAGAAAACAAAACCACAAGACTCCAGCAAACCCAGGTTATTTGACACTAATCATAATTCTTAGATAAAAAACAACAAGAAAAGCACAAACACACAATCCATGTTTGTTGCATAATCAAACCATCACCAAGATGAGAAAGATTGCAGGGACCTCTTGCTGAAATACTGAAATTCAGGTCAAGAATATCTGGTGAGCTGGGACAGTGATTATGTTAACAGGGAGTCTTAACTAGGAGGATTTATGGATTTGGGGAGGGGACCAAAACCAAACCACAAAAAACCCAAGAGTCACATTGCATTTCAAATGAAAACACACAAAGGAGCAAAATACAGTTTGTGTCAGAGCCTGGGCTGAGAAGGAGCTGCAAACTGAGCCCAGTGCCAAGGGGCTTTGCATATTGTTTGGGCTTCATTTTATTCCAAGTTTTATAGGGAAAAAGGCAAGTAATTTTCTCTAGAGAGATTTTTATTTTTGAGTCTCATATCAAGAGGAAAACTTCACAGAAGCCATAAGAAATTATTGATGAAGCTGCATTATTTCCACTCCATATGTTATTAAGTGACAAAACATCAGTTGAATATGTCTTTTCAAGAAAGATTTTGAAAGACTCGGGAGCTTTGTCAAACTACCATAATCCTCTTAGATGTGCCAACACTGAAATAAATTTTATTGCTTCTGGAATTAAGAAGTATAAAGTTGAATGGGGAAAAAATCATTAAATGGTTTGATTTTGTGTGTTCTTTTCCCCATCAATCTCAAATGTTCATATTCAGTAGAACTCTTATTTTCTCTCTCAAATTTGAAGTACCAGCCATCTGTATTATCCACAGTATTTGTGGATAGATAGATATGAACAGTGTTTATATGAACATCTTACAAGAAATGTATTTGCACTTTCAGCTGTTGGAAAATATTAGTTGAATACCTTAAGTATGATAGTATGAATTCAAAGTAGATGTCAGCTCTCACCATGTGCTGCCATCTAAAGAGGAACCCAAAATTACAGTCCAATGAGAATAATGACTGGGTTAAATCTGTGCCAATGCCCACTTTTATCATCATTTCATGTTTGTGACATCCTCTTCCAGAAAACAGACCTACACTAGTTACATTTTATACTAGATATTCTGACCTGAATCTGCCTGATATTACTTGGACCTTTCAAGAATTTGGTGAGGCTTTACCCTGGTATTGTGGGTGAGGTATTAAAGTGGGCACAGAAAAAAGGGAGAAAGGAGTGGACAGTAATCTATAGAAAATATCTCAGGAAACAATTTCTGTTAAACTTCACAGAGGATATTAGATAAAAATTCAACTACTTTTTTAGTGAAGAAATGTTACGAGAAACAGCACAAACAATCCATTGCAATGACAAAGTTTAGGGGATTTTTAAAGAAAAGGAAGGTTAATTATAGATGAGCATTCCCTATGGATATCTCAGGAGATGTGTCTCAGGCTATTTCCTATTGACAGGTGGTAGTGTAAACCAAATGTGCTATTATGAATTCAAATTGGATTTCAGCTGCTCATCATTCATACTCTGGCTTTAGAACAGGCTGAGGCTATTATAGTCTAAAAGCCATAATGAAAATGGGTATCTTCTGTGCCATTTTTTGGTCTCTTTTCTTATTTTTTTAAGAGGACAGATTTATGATGTTCATTTAATATTTATCACCTGGAAAATGTATTCTTCTAGATTGTATATATTTGTTACTTCTGATTAGGTTAAACAATAAATGAATACTCTGTTGCACAAGGATAAAAATGTAACATTTGGGGGTGGGGGGACATTTAACATGGACAAATGTCAAATCCAGAGGATTAGTTTTCAGTCATTAGGCACAGAAACGTTGACATAATGTTATGGTAGAGGTTACCAGTCTCAAAATAACTGTGGCTGTTGGAAAAAACCCACGTGTATACTCCAAACACAGGCTGATTTAGTTGTCTAATAAGCACAAGCCACATGCAAACAAACACCACACTAAATACCCCATCCCATCTCTCTTTTCTAGCTCTTTGACCTTCCAGTTTGTGTCTTGGTTCAGAGCTGTGCAATTTATAAACTTT
Organism: Sakesphorus luctuosus; assembly: GCA_013396695.1. Classification (NCBI taxonomy): domain Eukaryota; kingdom Metazoa; phylum Chordata; class Aves; order Passeriformes; family Thamnophilidae; genus Sakesphorus; species Sakesphorus luctuosus. Next base: position 621,249 of record VWZD01010421.1, on the reverse strand, counting down.
TTTTTATGCCACTATATATAAACAACAACACATGCCCTGAGATGTCCCTGCTACCAATGCAGAAAGGGCACAGGAGACAAAGCAGATGTTTGGAACAGTGGAAAAGAGAAGCTACTGGAAGAGAGAGGGAAAATATCTACACTAAACTTCTCTGCCTTGCTGACTGTGGAACTTCTTGCCCTTATCCTCTTGCTTCTCTCCTTGATTCCTGCTCCTGGCTCAGAGGAACTGTACAAAGCCTCACTGGAACAACACAGCTGGGAAAGAACAGCTGGAAAATGTGCTGGGATGGCAGTGCTGGAAAGGCAGCAACATTCCAGAGACAGCCAGTCTGAGCAGGAGCAAAGGCTCAGCTGAGAGAGATCCTGCTCTCAGCAGCATCTACAAGTGACAAGACTTGAGCATTCCATGGATTCAGACCTTCCAGGGGACTCTGATGTGCCCATTGCTATCCAGCAAGGTAAGGATACTGTTTATACACACACAGAGCTCCTGCTGGGATATTAAAGCCAACCAAGCCAACATTTAGCCGTGGAATTGCCTAGAAAGTGTCTGTGCTGCAGCCTCAGCTCAGGGTAAAGGACAGGCAGATTGTGCTGATCAATACCAACAGCTGGGAGGATTTTACAGCCACAGAGGCAACAGTTTGTTATAATGAGCCTCCATCCCATGTTAATTTTAAAACTGAAGACTCCTACAACCAGAATATTCACCAGTATAATTGTGAACTGTTTGAGTAGGAATCCATCATTGGCATTTCATAGGTTTATACAGGATAACTTAATCTAGCATATGGAGTTCATTTTGAAAACATTTCCCTTAACCAAAGCAAGTGAAAAGTATTTGATTCAAAATTAACAATATTTTTTTTAAAAAAGCACTAAAACAGGGTGTTTTTCTTTACTCTTGTCAATAAAATACAATTATTCATGACTTTTGGAAAGATTAAACATAAATGCAAGAATAGAAAGGAATGCTCAACCTTTCTGAAAATGGAAAGAGCTCACGTATCTTTATAATATCCCCTTAATTTAATTAATATATTCCTCATACCATCTGGTCTGACTCACTCAAAGTATAACAAAGTAGATCACAATTAAAACATTATAAATCTAACACAACTTTAGACTGAACACTTTAGATTATACCATCATTGTTAAGAGCTGGGCTGTCAGTAATGTGACAGATGATTCCACAGAAGCTAATTCAGCAGATCCTTTACAATGCTCTCTTTGTTAAAAGCATCTGTATATTGATTTCCATATTTGTATTTTAAGACAATCTCATGATTAGAAAACAAGAGCTCAATGCACAAATGAGGCATGGAATATCTGTCACTTGTCAGATCTGGACTGAAATATGGAGACATAAAAATGTCAGGAAATAAAATATTTTACATCTGCAGTGAGTAATTAACCAGGCAATTATTACTTGGTTTCTTTTGGGGAAAAACAAGCAGAAACTGGAGTGAAAATCACATTTGGCTTAGTTTTTATAACCCTTCTCTCTTTCCTTTTAAATACCAGCACATTTGAAAATAACAGCATCATTTTGAGATATACATGCAATTTTTTCCATTAATTTTTCCTATAATTCAAAACTCATTTCGTATTTTTCAGTATTAATTTAATTTCCATCTAAAATGGTTCCTCTATTTCTACAAATGGGCCTGACATTATCAAAGTCCACGACCAGGTCAAGAGATGAAGGAGAGACATATAATTGTATTTATCTATTTTTGGTCAAAAGTGGTTCAGGTCACACTGACAGAACTAGAATCAATTTGTAAAAACCTTTCTTGTTTATTCAAATGCAAATAAGTAAAATCAGAGTGACAGCAATAATTACTGTTATTTCTCCTGAACATCTCCATACAGATAGGATGTGAAAATACATGGATAGAAATATTTACTTTTCGTCCATCCCAGCTTTACCTCTTTTTTAATGAAATACAACACTGGCTTTTGTCACAAGTGAGGTCATTGTACTACAAAATAGGCAGAAAATGGTTACTTGCAAACCACAACAGTCTTGGGAAAATGAGGGGCCTTTTCTGTAGGATTGATCCTCCAAAGGCAGAAGAATTCTCCCACACACTGGCAGATGGGATTAATCTCACAGTAAAACCAGAAATTTATCACATGCTTCCCCAAATGGGCACTGACAAAGTAATCACCTTCATTTCGAAGACCATGATAGAAAAATATCACTCAGAATAACCTCAAATAGCACACCTTTATGCTTGATACTTACTGTAGCATAAGGAACTAAATGTTACCCTGGTCTATCAGAAACAGCAAACCTGAGGTTTTCTTGCCTTTTATCTGTACATTCCTTTCTGCTCTTGACCTTCCACTAGAAGTAAAACTCTTCAGTCCATAGGGCTTAGGAGAAAAAGGAAATCTTTTTAAAATAAGAAATAAAAAACGATTGATGACTTGATACAAGATTTATCTTTGCACAGGGCACAGAACAGTCTCTTCTCTGGGAGTGAATGCAACCTATTGAGAATCTGTAGGGCGTAATATGCTAATATTTGTATTAATTAACAGAATAAAGGAGAAAGTGAAATTCCAGACTGATATATCAGCAGCAGCATCCATTTTAGTGCTGTGGGTGAACTTCCCCAGTCTAACTTTGGGCTCGGGCTGCACTGGAAGAACATGTTTGCATATTATCACAACCCAGCAGAGAATCAGTTCTCCACCAGCCCTGCCAACCCAGGGGAAAGAGAGGCTTCTCTTTCCTACTAATATCAGTTAATTTATCCTATTTGAAGAACCAGAGTTTTGAATTAGATGTAATTGAAAACCTGCAAAACAGGGTGAAATGGAGTTTTAGCTGCAAAAGTATATAATGAGAGATAAAGTGATGCATGTTACCAAATACCACCTATCTAGATCCCCAGCAGTTAAACAAATGTCAGAGTATTGATCTGTTCCTACAATGGCTCAGGGACCCACTCTTGAGTTTCCTGTGGCTCTCCAGGAGCCCAGCAGCAGAGCTCATGCCAGGGCTGTGCCTGCCAGGGGGCTGTGCCCATGGGGGCAGTGGAGTTTGTAAGGAGGCCTGGCAGCTCTCAGGGGTTTATCTGCATGCTGGGAGAGCACAACCAGCACCCTTGGAGGAGCATCATCCCCCCCAGCAATTTGTTCCCAGGGCTGCTCCCCCTCCCCATTGTCCTCTCTGGGGTAAGATATGAAAGGGAGGATTTTGTGAGTTTGGCATCTGTCCAGTTCAGCCCCCCCTGCAGGAGGCACTGGCTGCTCCTGGGGGCAGAACCCTCGGCTGCTGAGGGTTTGACAAAGGGCCAGACACTGGGAATGGGCTCCTGAGAGACAGGCCATGAGCAGGACAAGGCAAAGCTCCTGGTGGAAGGAGCTCCCCAGGCTGGTCCCCAGCACAGCAGGACCAGCACATAGGGTGGCTTCTTTGTGCTGGAAGCTTCTGGAGACACGGCTTCCTCCATCACACCCAGGTCTCCCTGTCTGCACCAAACCTCTCTGTATGACTGTGGAGTTCAAAAACCATTCTTTAAGGACTTCTGTGAATCATCTGCTAATTATTTGGTTTGGGGATCCTGGATTAAAAAGTAGACATCAGAGGTACCTGTGACTCCAACTAGTTTATCCAGTGCTGTGTCACTTAAAAGGAGCAAAATCCAAAACATTAGCATAATCTTATTTTGAATATCTGCTCAGCCTTTTGTGAGCTGTATTTTAGTATCTCAGGCAGGCACCACTTGATTTGTGAAGAGAATTTAGAGGCACAGGAGATATGCTAATTTCCCAGCTTATTATCCTGCCTGACTTCCCCTTTATTTTTTTTTTCTTCCTGTCATGAACTGAGAAGGTCCCAGATGGAATTTCTAAATGAAAGCATTTGTGTCCACTGCTCCCTACAGAAAAATTGTTAAGGGAGAAAGTCTGTGGGAGTACAAAGATTGGGTGAAGAGTCAAAGGGAGGACAAAAGGTATCAATGGGAATAAAGATGAAAACGGGCAGGAACTGAGAAGAACAAAGACTAAGCATGAAAGAATAAATATTAACTGCCCTCCTATACATATATGCCCTTTCCACAGAATATGGAGCTCCTCAAACTACCTTTTTCCCTACTTCCTACTGAAAGAGTCAAATCTGGCTTCCAGCTTTTATTAAAAAGTAGATAAATAGCTCTTTCACAAATAATTAATCCAAACATTTCTTTTGGTTTTATTTGCTTCCAATGTGGTAATAAATGCATTTCTCATTGACAAATGTATTCAGCAGCTTTGCACCCTTTTCACTTTAAAATTCCAATGGCAGCGAGTGGCCCTGGGAGCAGGGGCAGAGGTTGGGTGTGTGCCAGTGCCCAATTTTCCTCGCTGCCCTTCCACATCCAAAGCTCAGCTGCCCAGACTTGGGCCTGGCAAGCAGGCCAGGCTCACAGCAGCTTTGCTCTTTCACTTCCACCTCCTTGAGGTTTATTGGTAGAAACTTCTGCCTACAAACCTCTCAGCCATAATTTTATTACAAACACTTAGCGCAGCAAAGTGCATTAGGGCAGTATTTTGCTTTTAGCTTACTTGTTCTTTGTAATAACCATAACAGGCAATAAAATCTGTTACTAATGTTTAATCAACACTGGACCACAGCAAAGATCAGAACTGCTGATCCAGTGACCTCACTGTCCTGTGCTCAGATCCTGCTTGCTGGTGATTTACAGCTGCATGTTCTCTGGCCTGTATTAGAAGAGAGAGAAGCTTAACTACTTCCAGAGTCATAACAGTAATTGGCAGACTCTTCTGTAGCTTCAAGGGGAATGTAATAAAAGGGATTCTGAGAGACTCTCTGGCTGGAAGGGTATGGAAGGGTTTTGTGCAGCAAACCTCCATGGCAATGGAAAGATCCCAAGTCTTTCCTTGTTAGACTGACACCCTGTCCCTTTTCCCCAAAGCCAGGGAAAAGCAGCAAAGAGCAAGTGGATGGCACAGGAAGGGAGTGTGCAAACCAACGGGGGGGAACACACCACCCAAGCTCACTGGGGTCACCTCAGAGGGAGGGGGAGAGGGAAGGAGGCACATCCACACAGACTTTCCAGCCACCAGTGTCTCGCCTTTCTCCTTCCTGGCAGTTGCAGCAACACACAATTACAAGTAGTGATTTGTATTAGAGGGTAAATGTGCATTTCTTTCGTTATTCACTCCCAGGTTAGATTAACTCTGTATCAAGACATACATAAAAATGCAATCATTTCATTGTCAGGAGCCTAAAGCTAACGTTAATTACAGTTTGAAACTTCGATTATTAATGCATCTTTACCTATTGAAGTGTGAAATAAGCAATAGTAGTTGGAATACACCAATTAAATTAGCTTTTGAGACTGGAATTCATAAATAGGATACTATGTTGTATTTACAGTTCAAATCGTAACACAGCATTCAAGAGCTGGAGGGTTCTGTATTCCAAACAACAAGACATCTTAACATTAATTCAAAAAGGGAAAAATATTAGCCTTTTCCCATAAACCTATTGCTAAATTATAAATGCACAACAAGCTTTATGTCCTGTGGAAGCAGATGCTGAATTTATTCTATTCACTCAACTATTACAAAAATCAAATTCCCCTTTCTCATAAATCTGGCATAATACACACCCCACAGCCCCTATAAAATCAAATGGATTCTGTAGCCAGAACTAAGCAACTATTGAACACAGTTATTCAAGAACAATAATTCAAAGAACTAATAGAATTCTTTGTTAGCTAATAACTTTTTTTTTCTGGTCCATTTTCTAAGTTTGTTCATTTCACTTTTTTGAGTTGGAAGGTCAACGGCACAAAAATGTATCACTTAATAAGTTAATATCAGAAATACCTGCAGAGGAAACTGTGTATGGAAATTACAGGGAAGCACTAATGGTTTGCATATACTGTAATTGTTTAAGGACAGAGAAAAATTAAATTTACTTAAAGAAATAAAGCTTCGAAGAACAACAGATTTCGATTGCAGTACAACAACATTCCTTTCAATTGTGCCACTAAATCCACTGCTAAAAATTTACCATCTTTGGTTCAACCATAGAATGAAATTCCCCTCATATTTTTGCTCCTCATAAATTCTCCCTCTCTTTGTAATATCTAATTTTACTGAATTAGTAACTTGCCTTTCTGTATTTCTTCCAAATTATTGCATTTTAAAATTAGCCTTTCATCAACTTTCATCTTTCCTTTCCCAGTATCCCCATTATTCTTCAAACAACTTTTCTTCCAATACGAGGCACCTGGAAAAGGCAATGTATTTTTGCCAAAATACACACTTTTAGTGAGGATTGGAAGATCATCATCATCCTTCCATATAATGAATAACCACCAGACTAGAGAAAAGCTGAGATTTTGGACCCCTGCTTTGAACAAATCATCACCTGGGAGAACGTACTTGATGACTGGATCATAATCCTGGTCATGTTTTGTATTATCTTTTACATGTCTGCAACAACTGGTATTGCCAAATCAATATTAATGTGAATGAAATTAAATTTCTATAGAAAATAAATTCATAAAACGTCATTCCAGAAAAAGATTTAAGTAAATTATTTTAAAAAGTAAAATAAAATATTTGCTGCCTAAAGGAAATTTGACTTTCCTATCTGGTTATCTCTGAAAGGTGTGGAGTCTGCACCTCAGTACCCCACACAGCACTTGAGAAAACACTGTCTGTTTAAATCAACCAATCCACCACCCAAAACAGCAACTGTTTTTAGACATCTGTCCACACAAGATTAATTTGCAAGTAGTTAGAAAGCTTAGAAATCTTCACCGTGCACATTTTAAGTTGTGTGGGGGGGGTTAAGACAACATTTTTGTGCAATAAATTACTCATTATTAGTTACAGACAGCTTTAATTACAGGTACTGACTTAGACTGAAAGAAAAAGTCTGCACAGAGTGATCTAATAAATTAGATATGAACAAGAAGCATGAAATGACAGCCTGAAATTAGTAGCATAAAAGCAAATTGTTCTCCAAATTTTCAAGTAGACCATAAGTTAAACTTAAACGAAGAATACATTTTTTAGTTCCTCTTAGAAAACTCACTCTTTTGGAAGTGACACCAAGAACCTTGTTATTTATAAGGGACCAAAATTTGGGGATGAGTGAACAATAATTGAGTAGCAACTCAGAGAAGGATTTTCAACAGCTTTCTGAAAGAAAGAGTACACTGGAGAAAAATATTTAGAGTGAAAATAATGTGGAAATAGTTTAAATCCTATAGAAGATAAAACTTAATCCAAAACAAAGTTAGTGACGTGCACAGCAGACATCTTATCTCCAAAAAATCCTCATACAAAATTACTAATGAAAAAAATTAAATCCTTCTGCCTTGGATTTATTGCTCTTGGGGTTTTGTTTCACTGTATTGCTGATGGCCAGTTTCAGAAAAGAGACAGAATCCAAACTGGAGCTGTGGTGATAGACAGAGGTTTAGAAGGAATCAATGATACACGAGATTAGTGGACAAACTGATTAATTAGTTCTTTTGTCAGAGTGCTGGGGATGCTGAGGGAAAACTGCTGCTGGAGTGTGTGCAGGAATCCAGGGCAGAGCTGGCAACTGGCAGGTCTGGCAAACAACAGTCCCTTTTCCCTTGTGGGCACTGCTGCCCTGTTTCACCCCAAAGAGCCAAATTTCAGGATGCTGAGATTGTCGGGACAAATACAGTTCTCAAACAGTAATGCCCTGACACCAGCAACTTTCTTTTCAAAAAACATACAAAGTCCTGTAATCAGAGGAAATCCATTCACAAGATAGATTTTTTTTTGCCTCCCCTCAGAGATTTAAATCCCCTGATTCCTTTCCTCAGTGCCACCATGGCAGCATTCTGTCATGTTCTTCCTGCCTTCCTGTGATGGGTTTGATCTATGGTTCCTCAGTAACTAAGTGTAACTAAGGAAGTGGACATTACAAAATATTCCACACGTGTTTTCCACCTAAGAGTAGGAAGAAGAGTAGTTCTTTCTTCTTCCAGGAGCTCGGGGGGAACCAGGGGAGCCTGGACGGTCCCGTGTCTCCGTTGGTGTTTTCCGGGCTCCGGACGTTGGTGAGATTGTATCATTGCCTGTTCCCCTCCTTTCTTGAAGTTTTTAATTGTATTCATCTGTTTCATTTGTTCTGTTTTAGTTTCATCCCTTCTTATTTTTGTTACCCATTCCCTTCCCCCTTTTCTCTAGAGTGGGGCCCCATATGGTGTGTACAAATTGCATACATGTTTGTAGATATTAAAAAATATAATTTCTTTTTAAGTCAGTTCAGTTTCTTTTGAGTTCTTTTCTTTGTAGGTTTTTTTTTCGCCTTTGCTGAGAAGGCTCTGAGAAGAGGGAGGAAGGCAGTCCAGAGTTGATAAAAAACTAAGCCAAACCTGAGACACTTGCCCATCATTTTGGGTTTCCCTGTGTCCTCCAGGTGAGACACCTCTCCTGAAATCCCAAAGCCTCGGTGCCCACAGAGCTCACCTTGCTGAGCAGCCCTGGGCTGAAGCAAAATTTCTGCTGACTCCTGAAAGCTTTTACTAGTGCCTTGCATGCAGGGGAACACAATCTCCCTTCCCTTCTCAGCTCTACTCACACCTTTTCCTCCTCCATTCCTGACCCATTTCAGTGGGACTAAATCCAAGCCACAGCATTACTGAGTCGCTTTACAATGCAAAAATACTCAGGTCAAGCAGAATTCGAAAGAGCTTTCTGGAGACAGTTTTCCTCTTGCTGAGGTGAGGCACAGCTTTGGAGCTCGAATGCTTTGTCTTTTTGTAATATCTGAGGGATTCCTGAGACCCAGCTGGAGAGTTCAGGGCAGGCAGGTGGAGATGGTGCTGCCTGTAGCTGCCTCTCCCCATTTGGTGTCCCAAAACCAGGGACACAACCACACTGAAGAAACAAAGAGGTCAGAGCAAGCCCACTAGGACAAGTACAGAAGTCAGAATATTCCTCAGAATACTGTGGTGGCAGAGGTGACCACAATGGCCTGCACTGAGCTTCACATGTGCAGAGAGGGGAGCACCTCTAGTTCCATCTGCTGGGAGGAGGTTCACCTTTACCCCTCCTCAGCAGGTCAAGGAGTGCTGTATGTCATGTACATTGGAAAGTCACTTCAGGAGTTCCAAGTCTTCTGCTTGTTCACCCCAGGTACTGCACTGACAATCAGGACAAGGATTGGTACCCTCAGATCCAAATCTCATTCTGCCAGAAGCTTGTTTGGATGCCCCATGTCCAGCACTTCTGGAAGTTTTAAACCACTTCCTCTAAGAGTGAGAGATTTAACTGTGACAGGGAAGGAGCACCTTGGAGCCTTCCACTGTGAGCCTCCTCTGGTGTTGTGCTGAACTTAATGCTACCATGACTCTTCAGCAGGAAAAAAAAAAGAAATTAAAAAAATTATCACATAATTTTTAACAAGGACAGATTGAAAGCTATTATTTAACAATAAATAAGGAAGAGCATGATCATTAAATTACAAGGCTGCCCACAAGTCTTGCAGTGTTTGGGTAACTAAACAAACACTTTGCCATTTACTGCCTCATTTAAAATATCACCAAAACCTTTCCTGATAGGATCCAGTAATCCATAGCATCTTGTATTTCTTCTCTAAGTCCAACAGATCATATATGTCAACTACTCTGCACCATACTGCAGAATTCATGCAAAGAGATTGTGACTGGAACAGCCTTTAGTTCATTTCTAAAAACCTGCTGGAAAATTCATCTCGCTGAACACCTGTACTGTTATTTCAGTATTTCTCCTGACTGACTCATTATTACCTTGTTTTTGCAAGGAAAACCACACAGAAGCAAGAAGGTATTTCAAGTTACCAGGTCCTGATGGGATATCTAAAATTATTATAATCTTCAGTATAAAATTTCAGTAGAACTCATCTCATTACCAATCTGACACTGTATTTCACACAACACACAGTAACTTTGCACTGGGAAACTTTCTGTTCTTTGCAATTTTTGATGGGACTACATTAAATTAGCTTTGTAGTATGAAATCAGCATAAACTTGAAAGGATAATGAAAATATTTTTAATTATATGAGCTTGTAAATTGAGCAGAGCATTCAGGAGATCAGAGCCTTTGCACATTCTTATTTGCTGTAAAGCAGTGGGAAACTCAATTTACCACAGTGATTCAGGTGTATTTAGGGTCTGATTTGGGAGGCTGTGCTAGGCATAGTAATTCAGGGAGGTGCTCAAATAGTTTAGCAGATGATATGCCAAACCTAAACACTCAAAGGGTTTGGGTTGTTGGTTTTTACTCTTTTTTATATACAATGTACATTTTCTTCACTAGGATCCTTATTAACTTTGTCAATCTTGTTTCTCTTTTAGTAGAGAAAAAGACTTGCCCTCAAGTTGCAGATGTTTAATTAGTCAAAACAGCATTTGCACACCTTTCTCAAAGTGAGTATTAATAGATATTTATACAAATGTGCACAAGCAGAAAGAGGAGAGGAAGAATTCAACAGGATCAGTGAGTGCCTATAAAAACATTTTCTACAATACCTATCCACTATACAGTTCTTCAGAATTATCTGGCAAAATAAAACACTGAGATTGACCCTCAAGTGAAAGAAGCATCAAATACATCTCATTGTCTGTTCTCTTGCCAATATTCCAGTGACAGGTCAAAATGGGAACCATATATTTAGGGATATTTAGCAGAGAGAAAGCTGCCCAGGGTGCAGATGGAGCCACAGCAAGACTGTGCTATTACCCAGGAACCTCCTGACTCACAGGGTTAGAGATTCACCATAATTAGGACTTAGTTCTTCACAGTCACAATTGCAGATAAAATATTATTGCTTCTAGTTATGCTACTACTGTTAAATATAATCTTTGCTGTATTTAACTCCTTGTATGAAGGGGAAAGACAAAGTAAATCTGTCATCTGGCAACATATCTGAGGAAATGACTGATTATTCATATTGTGAAATATTAATAAAGTTCTTTTCAAACAACAGCAAAAAAAGAATCACATACATGTACAGAATTGTACTGGAATAATCCAGTATTGTATTACAATAATCCAGTAATGGATCTGGACTGAGAAATTATCAAATTTGATCACAGATTTTATTTTAGACCTAAAAGAACTTAATGAAAAAGTTATGTCTTTATGAGAACTCGTATATTGCAACAATTGACAATTTCCACCACAAAACATCCTATAATCTTTTAAAGAATTAAGATTTTTTTTTCTTACTCTCCTACATCAATCCAGCTCAGGTTATATATCTCCTGACCTGAAGATCTTAACTTTTCTTAGGCTTTGAAAATTCTTTCTTTTCTGCCTCCCAGACCACTACTATGGCTCTAACCATGACTGAGCACAAACTCCACAGTCAGTGATTTCTGTGCACAATGATTTCTAGCTGTCAAATCTCAACACAAACGTGCCAAGATATGTCCCTGGGGTTTTGGGAGCATGATCATTTAGGTTAAATCTTTAAAACTTTGCTACTCCTGAGGTGCATTTAAACCTCATTTCTTCCAGGTCTCTTTCTTAACCAAACCCCTCTTTTCTTCTTAATTCCCAATTTAATGTCTCTTCAAGCCACAATCAGGTTTTTTTATCCTACTCATCTTTGCTGCCTGCTCAGAGCAAGTCCTTTTCATCCCCTCCTTTCTCATTTGCCAACTTTCACTCCTTTTGCCAAGGCCTTTGCCAAGTTTGGCAGTTGCCTCCTCTGAGCCAACCATGCTGACTGAGGAAAGCTCTCGTGGAAGTAACAAAGTATTTTCCCTGCTTTAAGGGTTCTAGTTTCAAAGGCAGTCAATGTTCATGAGAGTAAATTCCACCTTTAAAACATCTCTTTTTTGAAGAGTTGGTATTCAAAAGGCTGCTGAATATCTCACAGTGTCAAGCTTAAGTAACAGGAACTTATATACTGCAGAGAACTCCTGAGTTGGAAAAACAACTTCAGATTAAGTTAAAAAAAAATAAACAGAAAACTACTGCTTTCTATTCCTAAAAATCTTTAAAACCTCACACAGAAATGTCTGTGGTGTTTCAGCATCTGCCTGATGACCTGAAAGCACAAGGCAACTCTCCAAGGACTGCACAGGTTTCAGCAAGTTTTCACTCGAGCAAGTTTTTGGGTCATGTGCTCATGCTCTTCCTGATGCAGGTCAGAGCCACTCACTCACTTCTTCAAGTGCTGAAGAGGTTCATTAAGTTTGGGGAAAAGAAAGAAACCCTCTAAGTCCAACTTTTACAGCATCAGGCAATTCTTGCTGTTTCACAGCATATTTTATCTCCATTTGTTGCTGAATAACTCAGTCACAATCCCAAACCATTACACTGTTAACAACCTGCCATTAAACATAACACCAGCCTATCTCAGGAAGACGTGGGACTGGCTGAAGTCAGGGCCTTTTTTTTTTTTTAATGACAATTAAGATGGAAAGAATTTAGCAACAATAGTAATGGCTGAACAGAAAAATCAATGAGGGCCTCTCCATTTGGGGCAGAATTTTAACAAATGAAGCTGAACTTGAACTTATATAAAGTAGCCTGTCATGGAAATGAAAACACAGTATTGAACTCTAATGTCTTCAGCAAGCCCAGCCTGAGTGCAGGCATTGATATTTTCGGGAGGTGCTGGGAGATGGATAGATGCAGCAGCTCTGAAGTTGTCTGGATGCCAGAAACCCCATGGCCAGCTGCTGTGGGGAACTTTCCTAATGGTCAGATTGCAGTGGCACAGAGGGAGAAATAACGTAAGAGTAAAGCTTTGGGTTTGGGTGGGCTTTTTCCTTCCATGACTTCTCCCGGGTACATGACATGACGTAGCAGTCGCAGAGCCTTTGGGCTCATGAAGGCTCACAAAGTGGGAAGGAAGAAAGTTAGGAAGGAAAAGGCTTCTTTCCTACCTGTGTTTTCTGGAAGTGCAATGCTGTGCATTGAAAACATCAATGTATATTTTATTATAAGACAGAAGATGGATATCTAATTAATAGATCTATTTCTGTTAGTAGCCCTTACACAAGACCAGAGACCTGAATTAGCTCTTTTTTTTCACTTTTGGATTCAAAGCATGTTCAAAATGGGAGGAAATATTAAGACTGTTAAAACTATTTGATGTTCCATAACTTAAACTTTCAACCTGTGAAATTATGAACAAGAAAATCAAGTGATGCCTTCTTACATGAAACCCACCCACATGAGAAGAGGACAGGTAGGAAATAGCTCTTCAATTTAGAAAGCAAAGCAGAAATTCTAACTTCAGGTTTCAGCTGGAAGAGAGAACCAGCTGCCACTTAGAAGTAATCACCATAATCAGAATGTCTTAATCAGAAAAACAACCAACCCAACCAAAATAAACAGGAAAGCAAGCAAGGCCACAAAGAAGCTCCTGTAATTCAGCCACCTGCTGTTACTCTGCTACTTTATTAGGTGATATTCCTCCTCCTTCGCATGTGCAAATATGTACCCCTTGGTGACAATGGCTCATCAATGTCTAAAATACCTGTGGCTTCAAGGGTGGGTTTGAAGACACAAAGTCAAGGCAAGATGGACTACACAGTTTTGTCATGATCTTATTCAGGCAGCAGCACCATAATGTGACAGGAATTTAATTATTTGAGCTATTGTTTGTAAAGTCAATTGTTCTAAAGTCTCACTATCCACATACATCTACCACTTTTGTGAGTACTACTAAATTCTTGGCTTCAAGGATAACTTCTTTAAAGAACTGCTCCTTCTTTTCTAACTCCTACTAGAATGTGTTAGCTTGGTGTTGGTCCTATTAGGAAGAAGTATCTTCAAGACAGAAAGCTAATTGCTAGGGTTCAAAAATTCAGTGATGATTAAAAAATCACATTAAGGTGTTAAATGTGGCCTTAAGACAGCATCAAGTGACTTTAGATTTTTTTTTAATATCAGCATAATTTAAAGCACTCCTCCTTTGTTCATGATTTAGCCTTCTACAGTTACATCCACCACCATCTTTGTAACAGCCACAAATGATAAATGGCTCTAAAACATGTATTAAAAAACTGAATGACATCCCAATCGTCCAGCCTTCTCTCTTAATGCCTCTGAGAATCAGTAGAAGTGATAAAACCTTAAGTGAGTACCATCAATTAAATGCAGTTACAGTGAAATAAGCTGTATTAGAATGGAATTTGATCAGTGCAAACCATTGCTGGAGCCTCGAATGAGGAAATGGTGCTGGGAAAGATTTCTAGTGGAATTCAGGTAAAACTGGCTCAGTTCTTCTCCCTCAAATGAGGATTTACAATCCCATTTTAATTTTTCAGCAAAACTATTCTGGCTTCTCCACCTTCTTCCTTCATGCCCCCCACATTTGTGAAACACCTGCCAGTGACATGCACCCACAGCAAACTGAGGCAGACACACGTCTGAATGCAAAAGAGAGAAGCTGCAAGGAAAGACATCACACAGCCTCTTCTTTGAGCTCTGTGTTCCACTCCCTGTGTAAGAGAATGCCTCCAAAGGAGGGATGCAGCTGTTGGAATATTAGAGAAATAATGAATAGATTTTATTCCATTTGTAAACCACACTGGATCACTGATAGGAAATAAAACCGAAAAGTGGAAATCATCTCAGAGTGCTGACGTGGCCCCAGAAGATTTCCCTCCCCATATTTGTTGCTTTGGGTTATGTCAGTTTGTTTTATAGCTGCAGTAATTTTAAATGCATTTTTCTCTCTTGTGAGATGCACTCTTTCAACTTTCCTTGAGGGAAGCTTGAGGCACCGATTTATGGTCAGATATGTGTGAATATATCTGGCCATAAAACACACTGTACTTTAGTATTTACTGCGAGAAGACAGACAATATTCCAGATTCAGTGTCTGAGTTATGTTAGCCCTCTTGCTGCATGGGGGTACCATGACATCCTGTTAAAAATAAACACTTCTGGTTTATTCAATTATTTCTAAAGGTTTTGCAAACATAGCATTTCAACCTCCATTAATGGTAAAAGGGAGGCCTGCAATATTCTTATTGTACTTATAAAGGAATCCTAAGTTTGGAATTTTTAACCCACGCCTTAATAAAAGATGGAGCCTGAAAGCATTTGAAATTTCCATTCTTAGATTTAAAACAGACAGTTTTTTTCTCTTTATAGTGTATAGAAATTTAATTATAGTATTAAAGAGGCAGAAATGCATAGAAGAAAGAATCATCCATGCAGTAAATTCCAAATTTGTTCTTTCTACAATGTTGAGTTAGGAGCAAACACAATCAGAAGTGCAGCATCCCACCTGTGGGGCTGCCTCATGCTCAGGCTGGGGGTTTGTGGCTATGGAAGAACAGGATGCAGAGAGCGCAGGAATCTCCCAGGCTGGTGCTGCTGGGTCTCTGCACAGCCCTCCCTGCCAGGCAGAGCTTCCCAGCACCCTGACCGAGACACTTGTGAAGAGGCCGTGCCTGTGGTTCCTTTTCACTCAAATAAACCATCCATAAAACACACAGTGCAGTTTCATCCAGGGAATTTTCACATGGATCCCTTGTCATTTCCCTGCTTCCCTCCTGATATGTGTGTCCTGGCACTGCCTTCACACTTGCACAACAAATTCCTGAGCCTCCTGAAGTTATCAGGCATGCAAGCAACAAAAGTGCACGCAAAGTTACTATTACTGGGTTTATTTGGATAACTAACTGACCTACACAGGAGAGAAGACAGACCACAGTTCCACAGCAGGATCTGGGGAGGCTGGAAAAGGGGGATCAAACTTGAAAGAGTCGAATCTGAGCAGAACTTGGGTTCTGTGCTCCCATTCACAGACATCTGCAGCATCTGTAGCACTCCTGATGGTATTGGATAAGAAATCCATTTTTATTAGCAAATGCCTCCCTTTATTTAGAGGTCATGAAACTAAGATTTGACCCAAAATCAGTCACACAGTTTGGTCAGACTTGCTCATACAAAAATTTCTTGTCTGAAGAGCAGTTCCCACAATATGCCTCGTTTAGAACACAAAGTATATTATTCCCTTTTCCTGTGTTACAGCTAACAAGGTATGGGATTCACCACCTCTGAGCTTTTACATGTAAAAGTACCTCATCATTTGGAAGTTTTAATACCTAAAACATATAAAATGTAGACGTCAGGCTGACATTTAGGCACAAACTGCCTGCTTTGTTCAGCCCCTAATCCATTAATGGCAAAACTTCCTAATTTTTTGAATTGTATCTTTGTCATTCCTCCAAGACTTGAAAATGCTACAGTGCTTTCCTAACCAAGAAGCTGATAGACTTTTATAGAATCCTTGATTGAGGTATGTGTCTAATTTATTCAGCTCCTCCATTATGTAAACGAGAGCAGTGTAAGACAAGTGGAACAGTTTGCATCACTTATGCAAGAAGCCATCATGGAAACCAGCACTTGGCCCGAAATAGAAAGCCTCATTAACAAGGTGTCTGGGTAGCAGCAATAATAAACAGGCTTTTGGAATTGTTCATTACCTTTTAAAGAAATCTGTGAGAAAAAAGGTTACCCTTAAATTTCAGATGGAAGAAAATACCAAGGGAGCCTTTTCAGCTCATTTGAAGTCTGAAGGCTATTGTACACATTTTTTAAACCTGATCAAAATTCAGGCTGCTGTTTGTTACTAAATTATGTATCTCTGAAGCATAAATGTGTTAGCTTTAGAAAGTTACAAATTAGTGTATTTCCATACAGCTTGGGAAAATATAATTTTAATCGCTTTGTTTTGGGTAGGAAAAATCTTGCTTGCATTGGAACACAGGGGAGCTGTCAGTAAACACGGCCAGACCGTTTCTTTGGCAGCAAGATTCTCAGAGCCTTACAAGCAAATTACTTAGAATTATTAACAGTGTGTCCTGTAATGGTTCATTCTAGTTTTTTATAGAAATATACATTTTTCATCGAGTTGTGTTTATGAAGACATTTGACTTTAATGGTCTATCTTTTTATTCTATCAGAAACTGATTTGATGCAGACTCTTGGTTTGTTCTATGTCTACTTGTTTTTATAAAACTATAAACTCTGGGCATTTGTAACACAATATTTTCCTACTCGTTTATCTTATAGTGACAATTTGGTTCCACTTCCTACACTGTTCAAGCTGAACTGATGACTTGTGAAAGTGCCATCAATAAAAGAAATAAGGGCCAACTGTTACTGTAATCAGGGAATGTTGCCATGGATTTCAGTGGCTTTAGGATCAGGACTTATGGCAGGAGGGAAGAAGCAAACTAATTAAAATAGATGACATCTATTAAGAAAAATAGTAAAAGAGAGACAGCAAAAGGACCTAATGGGAAAAGGAAGGCATTAAAAGAGTTAAATCAGGAAAAACAGAATAAAAGTCAGAAGAAGAAGAAAACTGGATAATTGCATTGTTAGAAAATAACATTTGCAAAAGGAAAGAAAACTAAGAGGAAAAAAAAGTATGGATTAAAAGACAATTCCCCTCCTCAAGCATTTATTTTATCAGGCTAAACAGCAGAATCTCAGGACACATCACAGAAGCTTTAATTTCTAGTCCTCAATGGTATGAAAGGAAATAATGGCCTCAAACTGGAGCAACAAAAGGAAAATTAGAGCCTAGACCACAGCTTTCATGTTATCACTATTTATTGGCACTAATGACTACAGTATTAGAATCCATCCCATTTCTGACACCTGCAATATGGTTTTACTCACAAGCTTCTTGTGTCGTAGCTATTGTTCTAGAGGCTGGATATGTTTATTCTTTTTTATCTACAGGATATAAAAGAATAATGTGATTTAAGCAATTAGTAGCAGCATAGAGAGAGGATTAGTGGTGATGATGATCAGAAGTCATGGTTTTAACAATAAATCTACTGAGCTAACAAACAAAAGACTTTCTTGAACAAAATCTGGAAATCTGAAGGATGGGGAAAAGCTACGAATTTCTTCTTATTTATCCTTTTCTGTCCCTGGAATCTAAGTAAGCCAGTAACTATGATGGCTGTTTTTTATTTCTGACATGACAATTGCAGCTCTCTTCAAAATATATGAACAGCAACAACAAAATCAATGACAAGGATATTTTTGTTCCTTTGTAAGAACTCTTTGTGTCGCAACTTCGGCTTTTTTGAAACCATTTCCTAGTGAAAACTATTTAAAACTGCAATCTGTCTTTGCAGAGTCATCTTGCTAGCAAGACAGGCAGAGTGACCTTGCCTCTTCTTTTCTGATGGAATATTATTTAATTTGGAAAAGTGAAACAGGTAAAGCTTTGCCTCTCACTTATCTTGCCTATTTTTTAAGCAATTCAATGCTTTTAAGCAATTTCTAAGCTTTCACTTGGTAGTGTTGCAAGGAAATGCTTAAGTGCAGCATTTGAAATAAGTTTTTATTTTTTTGTCACAAATGGCACCAATGCCATGTCACATTTTCTTGCCAGTCCAAAGTCTACAGCAGTTATGAGGAAGGCAGCAGTTCACATGAGTTCTATCTCCATGGTAACTTGTTTACAAGGACTGAAATACATGCTGAAAATTCAAGGTTAGCTTTCCCTTTGTTCCTGTTTTGATGGTTTTGGCAATAGGAATAATGTGGGCATAATCCTAATTTCAAACAGCTTCATGGCAGACTGAGTCGAAACAAAACTCTACACAAAATGTGCTTTCATCACCCCCATTAGAAAAAGAGAATTCAAAAGGCTGCTTAATCAGACCCATCAGTTCCTTTCATACTCCAGAGCAACCGTCCTTATTCTGCATTTCAGTTTTGCGTCTCAAGGAATGAGGCTGTCTAAAGGTTTGTACTTTTCTGAGGTGATAACTCAAGGTATGTTCTGTCAGTGTTGCATCCATATCACAATCCAAAGAGCTTGCTTTATCTAAAATCACTTCAGAAGTAGAAAGGAACAGTAATGTAAACAAAGTTGAGTGCGGAGACAAGGACTTCACCACGAAAATCCATAGGATTGATAGTGAAGACATTTATTTCACACAGCACACAGGTTATATAGGGTTACAGATACATCTTATTGGTTAAAGGAATCACAACTCCAGCACGTTAGAACTTTTAATTGGATACAAGCTCATATCTCACAAGCTCCAATGTTTACATTATCTCATCCTGATGTTTTGAGGTTCTGTGTCCGGAGAAGCCAGGCCTAGAGGCACTCCCTTAAGAATGTACTGTTAAGGAGCAACTAAGGCTCGTTAGCAAACACCAGGTGTTTGGCCTTGCATATTTTCTCTAACTGCAAACAACCTCTCTTGCTGGCATATCAGCAAAATTCTCATGACTTAGGGCAGCAAGCTTCTCCAGCCTGGAGCAGCTTAGATTGTTCATAAATCCACTTTTCTGCAATAAATCTCTCAACAGAACAGGTACCTTTTCAGAACTTAGGCTGAATCACAGGATGGGAGTCTCTTGTGTTCAAAAAAAATCAAACTTAATAATAGCAACATGCTGCAATTCTGTAATTTCTTACAATAATGCTCCTGTAAGTGCTTTTTAGGTGGTTTCTGTATCTCTCATTCAGGAAAAACAATGATTTGAAGAGTCCCTCACCAGAAAAAATAGCAAGGACTGAGGTGACCTTGTTATCTCTTGTGATTAGTTTAGATATGATAAGAAATCCTCAGCATTCAGGTAATAAAATGTTTGAAAGAAACATGTTTTCCAAAATTCTAAACTTACTGCATTATTTGTTCTTCTTAGTAGATTAAATGCAAAGTAGATAATTTACATCATTAATAACACACCCCCTAGTTTGGCCTTAGCCAATTTGTGGCAAATAGCTCTGATTTTTCCTCAGCAGCTGATATGTTTACTTATGGTATATTTTCCAAAACAAAACTTTAAAAAATCAGCTGAAAATGCCTATTGCCCTTTTGATGGCACTGAAGGCAACATGACTTATTACAATAAAAGGTTTGGAGGACTTTTGCCAAAGTTCCTTTTTTTAAAAAAGTCACCTCACATCTCCTTCCTATTCATTAAAACTGGATATTCCTATCACTCCCTTTCTGTTAGGAGAGTAAAGCTATAAAAATAGCTAGATAAAATTCACCTTTTGAAGAAGGCAGTTATTTTATAGCTGCTCAATCTGATACACAGCTCCCAGTCTTGATGTACTCATTAGACAAATGGTTAAAAGCTGCCAAGCTGCTGGAGAGATCAAATTGTGCAGCTTTGGGAACTAAAGCTGCTGAAACAAGGAAAGGCATTAAGAATTCAGCCACTACATTAGGATCTCTCTCTGAAACAGAATACTCTGTGTGTTCACAGCTACACATGCAGAGCTCAACTCTGGCCATGGAGAGAAAGGGAAAAGGATAAACTCATTTAGTCCCAGGTCTCAGAAAAAAAAGCCTTTAGAACCATTAGTATCCAGTTTTAGTTTAAACTAGGAAAAGCTGTGTTAGTAACACAAATGTTCTTAGTTTATATTAGTAAATAATGTCTATATTACTTTCCCAAGTAACACAAATGCATTTGGGAAAGAACAGGATGGCAATATATATATTATGTGTTTCACTGGCACAAAATGAACACTAATTATAAAAAGCAATGTACGTTTGGAAAAATTGTGAATATGGTTTGAAACTTTTTTTTTTACTAAACTTTCTACCATCTATTGACAGGCTTTAGCTAATGGAATACCTTGTAGTTGGATGACATTAGAAACATTAAGCATTTTAATTAAATTGACATCCATCAACTGTTGAACAGATATTTAATGGATTAACAGGACACTTCACTGTTTCCTGGGTGGCACTTCTGAATGGAAGACCACGGGTTTTGCTCTGTAAAGGAATACTTGCAATGTGTATTTAAGGTGCAGCTCTTTTTCCCATTCCATACTTCCCAAATGACACTGAGACTGTCAGGAACTGCTGCCATCCCAAGTCAACAACCTGCTCACAATGGTCTACCAAGGCTAAACCTGGGACAGGCCTTTTATTGCAACAATGGAAGCATAAAATCAAACATATTTTCATCCTTCCTTTAGAAATTTCTTCATAACTTTAATTGAGGTTAAAGACTTGGATAACTTAGACACTGATTGCTAACAAAAGACTTTTTAAAATAATTGCCTTTTTCCAAATTCAGCTGTCCTTTCACATTTACTATTTTATAATGGCATGGCTGAAACGTGAAATAAAGTGTTGTGGAATTTCTTCCTCTGTTAAAACTTGCTATCCCTGGTGGTATATTATTTTTCATATTGCTAAGAAATCATAAGATCCAAAGCTTTTTAGCTGAAGTGCAAACAAAACAGTGAAAGAAAATAGCTTTTGGTCCCCTGATGCAGAGCCTGACAGCTGACTCGGCATAGCACAATGAACAAGACATGCATCGCTTGAGAAGAGACAGAAAATGTCAGTTGGGGCTATTCATATAGTGAATAGGATGTGATAACCTTTAAATACATATAAACAATGTGTCCTCACATACTGTGCTTTGCTGTTCTCTTCAGAAAGATACTGTCCACCGGTCCTGCCTCTGGTACAGAAAGCACTCTGCCTGCCGACTGAAAGTTAATGGCTTGCTTCAAACAGAGAAATGAAGCTTTCTAAAGATCTAGCTAGTTATCATGGCCAGGGGAGGGAGGCAGAATTGAGGTTACTGAAGTGGTCTGAGCAGCAGATAAATATCATTCCATTCTGAATCAACAGTGCTGTTCAATTCCAGAAGGAACTGCCAATATCCCCACACAAACCAATGACTGTGCACAGCCTCCCCCAGCTCCGTTTACAGAGCAAAACCAATCCCCCAGTCTCTGATTGATTTGCAGTGTTAATGAGTGAAAAAAATTTCCAGGGAAACATTCTAGATTTGGCCCTGAAACTTTGCCTGGGGTTAGAAAGCCATCAGTCATGCTCTCTCTATCTCCAATATTCACAGTCACTCATGAAGGAGCTGTAATAGAATCTGTGTATGTAGAAATTGCCCCCCTAATGACCATGAAAATCTCTTGTGCTTATCACTGTTTAATAAAGCTGTGACTAATTTAGGATATCTGGATTATTATTTTAATCTTTAAAAGCATATACAGACACTGATTTTGAGAAAATCTACATTTTCCTATCTTCAGATAACATGGTGGTGCCTCCTGGAGGATGAGTCCTTCTGACTCCATCGAGCATTTGCTGTGCCTGAGGAAGATTACAGCATGTATTCATTTCTAGGATAATCATTTGGAAGATATATATGAGGTTGGAGATACCAAAGTTTGAAAAAAAATGTAGTATTTTAAATAGCTACAGCTAAAAAAAGCCTGCAAAGATGTCTAAATGACAGTATTTGCTTGAGGAAAATACAGTAAAGTGATTGATTTACAGAAAATAGTGTGGAATTGTGGTGCTTAAGAATATAGCAATGTAAAAGTCTGGATATACACATATTCAAATA
This sequence comes from Sakesphorus luctuosus, assembly GCA_013396695.1. Classification (NCBI taxonomy): domain Eukaryota; kingdom Metazoa; phylum Chordata; class Aves; order Passeriformes; family Thamnophilidae; genus Sakesphorus; species Sakesphorus luctuosus. The sequence goes on along the minus strand of VWZD01010421.1, from coordinate 598,886 downwards.
AAGCAGCGATAAGATTAAAAGTAGCTAAAATTGAAACACTGGAATGAAAACAAACAATATTTGGTTGCTGCTGAATCTGTTGATTAACATCGGTTCACTGGCTGATTTACACGGAGTCCATCACAGCTGGGAAGAAGTCACAAGGTGAGCTGATAAACTGCTCATTACATTTACATTTATTTTGCATAAATTCAAACACCTGATGCAAAAATAAAGGAATGAAAGAGGAATCTTGGTCATCAAGTCCAATCCCAGACCATTACAGACATTCCCATTAAATAAGATCATTCACAAATTGGTCAAGGTTCATCACAGAACCAATCTGCTTCTGCCCACTGCTCCACATGAAAGACTTTCAGAAACCACCATCCTTGTGGTCAGAAACCCTTTAATTTCTGCCCTGCTTTTCTTCAAGTCTGATGATAGTTATTTGCCACTACCATCATCATCTTTCTGATTAAATAGCTCTTTCCCATTCACTGTGTTTATTCCCATGGGACATTTAGACACAAAGTCACTCTCCAAGTCAGCCCCCACACAGGTACTTCAAGCAAGCCAGGCTGATCCAGTTTGCTGGGGCACCACAGGCTTCCCCTCCCAGGTCATTCCTACAACCCACGTGGTGTGTGGGACAGTACCCCCCCTCAGCCCTGAGTTACTCACTGCCTGGAATTGTTGTGGCATTCCTGACTTCTGAGCACCTGCAAGAAACTGCTTTCTTTCTGCCTCTCTTTCTCTGAAGAACCAAAGAATATTATCTGTTTCTTATAAAATGTGACATATCTATTCCCATAGCAGTGATGACGGATGTTGTACAAATAATTGCTTTTTCGGTTTGCTGGCTAAGCCAGAACAAGTAAGGAAATCCAAGCAGAAATACTTCCTGCCCAAGTTTGTTGTTAAAACATAGAATAATTTGTTTCCTTCCAAAACAGAAGGAATTAACACATGTTCTTTTTTCCCTACTGTAAACTAATCTTTACTGTTATTACCTGGGTTTAATTCTCTTTCTTGCTTTGACACTTATGTCTTGCATCCCAAAAAAGTGTTCCAAGGGCCGTATTTCTGGAAGTGCTGAACACTGTCTTCATCTGGGAGAGGCTCATGGTAGAGCTTCACAGCTAAGCAGTTATGACTTCTTTTTGTGATGCACGAAGCCATTTGGGACTCAGGTCACCTCCCTCCCATCTAAATCAGCCTCTGGAATTTGGGTGGGCAGGTTGCCTCTCATTCCTTCCCGACAGACCTGTGCTACTGGATGTGGAACAACTTGTACTTTCACTCCACCAACAGGAGTGAGGAGCCAGTATCCTGAAAATCTCACCAAGCTTAGACAAAAGCTCAGGTTCATCCCCGGGCTGAGTCAGAGACTGCACATGTTGCCTTAGAACAATAAAAATCATGTGGATTTTTTTGGCAAATTTACACATAGGTCTAATCACACATACATTTGAGAAAGACTACTAATAATTAATTTATATAGAGAGAGATATACACAAACACATATATATTCTTGCTTCTGGTGCACAAATAAATCTTGAAAGGCAGGCTTATCAATGTAATTATTGCAAATTAGTCACAGATTCACACACCTCGCATAGTTTTGCACTTATACTGAGACAGAAGTGTAAATTTTCTATTTCACCTTGGAAAACTAGAAATTTAAACCACTCTTCAAACCATGTACTTATTTCTAATTAAGGAAAAATCTGACAGGTATTTTTTTTTCCTGAGAATAAAGGGAATTATGACATCTTTCTTATTTAAATAAGTTTTTACCAAAGCTGATAATTTTAAGTCCCTTAAATTAGGCAACTGAACCCTTCATTTGCAAAGGGAGAAATGACAAACAACAATTAAGGGCTAAGATATTCAAATCTGTCTCAGAATTCTTGTTGTCTACAGGATTAAGCAATAGAGTTGACCTTTAGCCTCATGATTTGATAGAGCTGTATAGTCCAACTCTTCCCAACGTTTTGGCAGTTGCACCATTGGTTTAGAAAACTGGCAGTGTCTGACAATCACTACATTCAGCACATGACTTTATTTGCTCAACCTTTGGCCTCTCTCTTCCTAGGGCTGCCACCAGCCCCTTCTCCTCTGGTTCCCTTGAGCATCCCCTGCCTGCTCCTGGGCTGTGTCTCCCACTGCTGTGGCACTGCCAGCCTGGGTCTGTCCCTGATTCAAGCCACACAGCCTGAGCAGCACCAGCCCTGCTGTCCTGTGTCCTCCCTTCCTGTACCAGCACTCCAAATGGCTCAGAATTACTTTTGGTCCCATTGAGTTCTCTCACCCAGTTTCACTGATTGGGCTCAAAACTAATTTTTTATGGAGGTGGGTTAGTTTTCAGCCTTACTGGGGCTAATCCACAGCCTGGATCTAATGTGCAAAACTGCATCCTGGACTAAGCTGGTCTGGCTTGCTCTGGTCAGGTTTTCTCCCTCTGTATTTCTGCAGTACCCCCTCTACTCCCTAATCCAGCCTAGCCCTAGCTGAGTTTGCTGGTGCTCATGCCTGAGACATCACAAAGAGCTGTCCCTCTTCTCAGTCCTTCCTCTGCTTTACATTAAAACCAACAAACAACACAAGGTCTCCTCCTGTTCCCCCTCCAAGGGCACGAGAGGCCGCAGAGCTCCTGTGTGCAGTTGCAGGGGCTGTGCCATCCCCAGCCTGATGGGCAGAACATGGAACAGGCAGTGAGGACCTTACTCTCAGCACATACACTTGTGTGTGTTTGTGTACACAGAGGTAAAAACACACCTAATTATACTCTAAAGGAAGAGACACACACCCCTAAACATGGAAAATAAAAATATTCCCAGTAATTACCCAAATGTTTTTATCAGGAGTTCAAGGTATAAAAAGATAATAAATTGCTATGATTTATATTTAAATAGCACATAATCCACTCTCTTCACTCTGCTGTTTTTACAGATTTGAAGATTTAATGGCACCCACTATAAGCCCCAATTTTCAATATTCAACGTCCTGTCTTGCTCCTGTTTTAGTCAGTGGGAGTTTTGCTGTTATCTCAGAAGAGCAGGGGTGAGCATGTGGTTAGTATGGCATTTGCACAATATTAAAATAACCTCTCATGATTGGAACACTGTGCCATAGTTAATTAAATATATGAATGACTTGTTTGAACAATCTTGTGTTTGCATTCTGGATCGTAGCCACACAATCTGCTGATGGTGCCAGGGTTATCTCTGCTTCTGCTCAGACTTTCCCTGGTTTGTTCTGCTTACTGTGGTTTGTTAAGCATATGTTCTTGCGAGTGTTTCTCACCCCAACCTCCACTTTTTTTTATACTTATATAAACTGAAAGTGACAAGCCATTTGTTTACTGTGGTTCTAAATTAATTAGGATTCTCCAAGGCGTATTTCCTCCCGTTTGCTGCCGCTCCAGCTTCCCAAGCGCTGCAGTTGCGCTCTGCACCTTCCACACATCATTTTTTAAGGGATCTCAGAATATTTTGTTATAGAAAGTAATTATATTATAAAAGATGGAGATACAGAAACACAGAGAGATGAGGTATTAATGCACAGCAATTCACTGACACGACTGAGAAAAGAAGCTTGAATTATGTTCATAACTGATGAGTAATTACTGCAATGATGATGCCACATGCTTGATGATGATGATGTCTCATGCCCCTAAGCACATCTTGCTACAGCAAAGATTCTTCCAGATCAATGAGATGTAAAATAGAAGCTACTGAGGTTCTTTCTTTGTAAATTCCTGTATTTCAAACTCAGTTCAACAGCATTTGCAATTGCATTGACATGATTCGTACAGGACAACACCATACAAGGTCTATTTTGCAATGGTTAGATCAGTACAACCCTAAACTCCAATAATTAAACTGTTAAGCTTGTTGGACTTTCACACCCAGACACATAATACTATTGCTCACTTTCAGCTGATGATGTCTAGTCCACAGGAAAATGATGAAACACCTTGAGAACACTCATATGACTAATGGCTGATATCCTACCTCTCCTGAGGAGCAATCCAAGCCACTTGGCCACTGAACATCTAACAGTAGAAACAAGTTAAAGCCTAACTTGTGGAACATCTGGAATATCACTTCCAATCAAATCTTCCAAAAGCTTTACAAAGTCCAAAGACTACACTGCTGCCATTCTTATGGCTCAAACAATGGAAACTCTGATAGGTGTCAATATTGCACTGAATTTCTCAGACATACAAACAGTACAAAAATACAAAGGAAATACAGTTGGAAACATTTAACCAGGTTCTTGTTTTGCTCTTTCTAAGATGCCTCTCAGTAGCATTTGCTGTCCTTAAAGTGTGTACACCACCTCTTCCAGACAGAAAGGCAGACTCTGGGAAGTGTCCTTGGTTTACCTCTTTGCACAGCCTGTCTCACAATTCTGACAGGATTAAAGAATGAACCAGGCACAGCCATGCTCTTGTAACGTACAAATACTTCTCTGTGCTTTTTCCAGTTTCACCCTATATTAATTTATTATCTATTGCAAAATTGCACTTCTTATTAATCCTATTTTGAAACACCATAATTTGCTTGATCTTCTTTTCTTTTCTGTCCTGCTACTAACTACTAATCTCACTGTGTATTGGGTTTGCATGGAAAGGTTTGGATACCAGGGGGTCTGCAGGGCTGACTTCTGGGAGAAACTTCCCCCATGCCCAACCCAGCCAGTGCTGCTGAATCCAAGATAAACCTGCTGCTGGCCAAGGCTGAGCCCATCATTGATGGCAGTAGTGCCTCTTGGATGACATTTTTAAGAAGGGAAATTATTGCTACACAACAACCGCACCAGAGAAGAGTGAGAATATGTGAGAGAAACTCTGCAGACAACCCAGGTGAGTTTAGCAGGAGGTGCTGCAGGTGCCAGAGTAGAGATTGCCCTGCAGCCCATGGAGGATCCCATACGGTAGCAGGTGGATGTGCAGAGGAATATGTGACCTTTTGGGACCTGTGGCCCCATGGACAGAAAAGCCCACCCTGGAGAAGGTTTGCTGGAAGGACTTGTGACCCCTTGGGGGATGCAGGCTGGAACAGCCTGTTCCTCAGAGACTGCAGCCTGTGGAAAGAACACATGTGGAAGATGTTCATAGAGGAATGTCTCCCATGGGAGGGCCCCCACGCTCGAGTAGGTGGAGAGTGTGAGGAGTCCTCCCCCTGAGGAGGAAGGAGCAGCAGAGACTGAGTGTGATGAACTGATGAACTGACTCCAGCCCCCATTCCCTGTCCCTCTGTGCTAATGAGGAGGAGCAGGGAGAGAAAACTGGGAATAAAGTTGAGCCCTGTGTAGGTGGGTTGACCTTGACTGGACATTAAGTGCCCATCCAGCTGTTCTATCACTCCCCTTCCCAGACAGACAGGGGAGACAGAATGAGATGGAAAATCAAATACACCCAGCAAGAAGGGAGGGATGGTGGGAAGGTGCTTTAAGATTTGCATTTATTTCTCATTATCCTACTCTGATGGGACTGGTAATAAATTAAATTCATTTGTCCCCAAGTCAACCTTTTTGCTTGTGATGGTAATGGGTGAGTGATCTCTCCCTGTCCTTATCTCAACCCATGAGGCTTTCATTATATTTTCTCTCCCTGTCTAGCTGAGGGAGGCAGGGAGGCATCCAGTCACAGCCAACCCCTCACACTGTTATTAAGTACTAGATCATTACATGCATGCAAGCAGGAGACAAATTAAATATACTATAAATGCACATTTTAAATAGGTATTATAAATGAAAAAGTCTGATTAAGTACTAGCCATCTACTTTAAAAAACAAAAATAAAAACTATTCTAGTTTTATGCTCAGTTTTATTTGCTTTCTTTATACAAGAATGGTCCTGTCTCTAGGCTTAAGTTGTTTGCTCAACCCAGACACAAGGCACAGCACCTGTGACTAAAGAATGTATCTCTTCCTTCCCCATGCAGGATTAGGCTGCAGTAGGAACATATTTACATTCTTCCTCTAGAGCTTGCCTTACTTCATACTAGTCAAAGGCTTGATTCAAATGCTGGAATCAGATCATAAATCAAACCCAGATTCATCAGAAACAAATCTTAAGTTGTGCAATACAATAATAGAAATTCTGTGATAGGATCCAAAATGGCTAAGAACTGTGGGGAGGGATTCTTTATCCAGAGGATGTAGCAAGAATATAATTTTCTAGAAAATTACAATGTAATTATTTTCTGCAAATGGTGCAAAATCTCCCTCTCTATGAAACCCTTCCTGCCATGATCCCTTCCAAGGCAAACAATCTTACCACTACCTGATTATCATCAACCCCCACCCATGAGTAGACACTTCATTTTGAAGAGGAAAAAGTAATAGGGCTCCACACACTCTCGGACAAATCCTCCTACTAATATAGATTATTGGGTGAGAGACAATGCTCATGTAGAATCATACAGAATACAGTGAATTTGCCTAAAGAGCTATTCAATATCAAAATATCAAACCGCACTGCCATGACCCTGGTTCCCAAGAAAACCTCATCCCTTAAAAACAGCTGCACAAAAATTGTGAGTCAGGAGATGAGCCAGGCCAATATTCTGGCTCTAAGCTGTGCCAGTTGCTGAGGAAAAAGAAAAGCTCAACAGCATAAACAGAGCACAGAGAAATCCTCCCCAGCTTTCAGTAAGCACTGAACTCAAACATCTCTAAAACAAGAAAAAGCACTTAAATTGATACGGATAAAGCGCAGGCATTCCTCTCTTGGAAAATACCTATTTGTCCAAAGCAAATGCCCATGGAAAGGATGATTCTGACAAAATTGCACAGGGAAAGAAAAAAGCATTTCAAGCCAAGCATTCAAAAATTAAGCCATGCAAAACAGAAAATTAATGGAAAGTTTGGTATAATTTGATTTTAAATGAATAAACAATACACAGAAACTGTATTTCAGCTCTCAAAAATCAAGCCGTTTTTGTTTTTGCTTTATCCTGTCTAGTACTCCCTTCTATACTTTCTCCACCATTCAACTTTCACAATATTGGAGGCCACTGTTCTACTGATAAGAATAATTGTCACTACAAACTCGTTCAATATCAGGAATGCATTAGAAAAAGTCATCATCAAACAGTTTCCAATGACATTACAGTCACACATAAGGACACGTAAACAATATTTCTCATGTGTTTCTTAGTTTCTAAGTTCTTACACTCCAGTAACAAACTTTCAGCATTTGTGAGTGCCGGTGGGCTCCTACAACTGTGTCTAAACTTTCTCAATTAGTTAATGTTTCATTCCCAGAAAAGACTAGCACAATCTTGATTGGTTTTGAAGCTCAGCTATAACAAAAACCAGAGTACTTGTCTGGCACTCATCTGCTATCTGTCAGCCTCCACTTGCTTTCTAACACAGTTCATTTTCTACCACTTGATAGAAATACAGACGAGACAGGCAGAGAGAACGTACTGAGGGACAATGGAAAAAGAGTGAAAGGCTTATTTACAATTATGCCAAGCTTCACATAAGACAGCGAGTGAGAACCTTGCTCAGAGCCTGATGACAGCATTCTCATGGGACAACTTTGAAGCAGACAGTTCCAGAGGCCACAGACTTTCAGCACATAAAGATGTCTGGAGTTTGCCAAATATTGTCTATGCCATAACTAATGATTAATAACAACAGTGTGCTTTCTGCTTTCACCATTCATGAAACTTAGAGTAATACCAGGTGCTCCACAAGCGCAAGTCTTCCCTCAAGAACAGGAAAGTGCTCACGTGACCCAGTGCTAAGGCATAAGAATTTTCTTTGGCAATAAATTGACCTTCCTGGACCTGGGTGAAAGTACTGATCAGGTATTTGAGATGAAGGGTCATAGAGAACGTTATGCTGTTACCAGCTATACCTGATTTCTGAGTACTTTTTCTGTATCTTGAAAACATTCATTGTAACCAAATATAATTCCAATTTCTTTTCCCACTGCAGCATGTTTATTGAGCTAAGAACTCGTGCTGCTGTGTGAAAATAAGAATGCAAGTTTCCTTCATTAGAAAAGTATGCTAAGCTGAAAAAATCAGCTATACTGCATTCCAGAACTTAAAATTTGATGGCAGTGAAATTTATGCATCTAAATTGTCTAAATGGTTTTTATTAAATATTACCCTTGTAACTTATGCTGGAGATTTTATATACACAGGGGGGAAAGAGGCTCTTGAAGAGCTGAAGATTTTTGAAGATTTGAAAGCACATTCAGGTCAAAAGGCAGGACACTCAACTGTACTGTTTGGGTATTCCAGGAATTCCTCATGGATCAGAAAAAGTAGTTCATGAGCAGTACTGCCATCAACAGACACCAAGAGGCTGCAGGATATACCTCTCTACTTCTTCAGACAGTTTGAACACCATTCCTGACAACTTCAGACACTCCAATATTCATGGGTAAAAAGAACTTAATACGCATGAAATCATTCACCAAAACCCAAGAGATAATTTATAGTATAGAAAAATTCCTTTATCAACAACCTGTGGAGGGAACAGACATTGTGCTCCAATTCTCAACAGCACAGAAACATTTATTACAAATATTGATGAATTAGATCACACTTACATGCAACAAAATATGGCACATAAAGCAACACGTTTGTCACACTTTGAGAGTATCAGCTGGGGGAATTAAGGGTGCAGGATATAGATATTACAAACATGTTATTTTGCAGTGGAACTGATTAAATAGCTCTAAAAACTTCCCAGATAAAGGACAGGACACGTATCTATGAGGAAAAACTGATTGTTGCAATGCAGGAGTGTAACTTCTTGAGGATCACTGAAACATCATTTTATATTTAAAATAAAAATACTAACACACTCAGGATACCACAGCAAAATCATTGGATTCACACCACAAGCTCAAAGTTTCCTAGTCATCAAAATTGTGTTCATACAATTCTTAATTAGGTTCTCTAAAAGCAAATAAGTCTAACTGCATTTGATAAGATTCTCAGTTTATAAAACCCAAAATTTTATCAGCAGTTTTATTACCATTTTCCATCTGTAAATTTATAGAATGTTAAAAAGATATTTCCATCAAAGTCAGCGGGAAGGGCTGAGAAATACACCTTAGACTCAACAGGCTATAAACTTAGAAATCACTGTTCATACAACTATTGTTTTCAAACAAAATTGCTGTCATTTATATAATTGCATTAAACCTTGAGCTGTGCCAATTGGAAAGCAAGGAGGATTTGCTGAGTCTCAAGATCATTGTGTTGGTTTTAATTTGTCAAGCCCCTGGATGACACTGTTTAATGCAAACTTTCCATAATTAAAAGGGTACAAATTATCTGTTATGGGTTTAGCCAGGTGCGCCTAAATTTAGGCTTTAAAGATCAGATTAGGCCTAGAATTGTCAGCTGACTTGAGCTGGGCTGGGCTAGCTAACAGCTGACTTCTTTTAGCCAATAATATTGTATTCCATACCATACTACATCATCTCAAAAGAAGTAAAATCGAGTGTGTGGGAAGAGCTGAGGCAGTTGCTTCACAGCTGTGGTCCCAGCAGGACACACCGTGCTGTCCCAGGAGGGACGGGGAGGCCCAAGCCCACAGCACCGGCTCACCATCATGTTATCTTAGGGAAGTAAAATGTTTGTTCTTAGTTCTTCTNATCTTTAAAAACCACTTCCTCAGAACTCAAATAGCAGCTGTTTTGCTCAGTTATTGTCTCTATTGGCCTCAAAAAAAAATAGTGTTCCACCGTATAATGGTTTTCCCTTATTTTCTTCACAAACAGCCCACATGGATGAAACACAGGAGGAGCAGCCACTCTCTAAATACAGACACTGTACAGAAAACCCCTGGCAGGAGTGAGGGAAATCACAGATGGTGATGCCTTTGCTGAACAATGACAGCATCACACTGTATTTGTAGGTGTTAATTTGGAGTGTTTGTGTTCCAAGCACAGAAATTCCTAATGAACTGTTCAGCTTGACTACTGGGGGAAAATAAAAATGTAAAAAAGAAGAAAAAAAAATAAGAGGGCAGAGAGAAGTTTTTGAAAATTTGCAATCTAAATGCAGTTATCCAGTTGTACAGAGAAAAAATTTTCTTTGTATAAATTGCTGCACTAATTGAAAATACTGTCTCACTATTGAGACACTCGTCATAAACACTTTGCAAAACTGTCAGGAGGGAAAATATGGACATGTGATATTTATATCAAAATATGACCTTATCAAAATAGTCTATTGAAAAATAGCATAATATGGCAGCATTGGTGCAAACATACAAATCTTACAAACTGGATCTCTCTGTGGCTGGTGATGATAACTTGGCTAAAGCTCCAGAGCACTGTCCTAAGCAGGGCATTGCCTCCTGTTTCTAATGTCAACACATCACCTGCTGTTGCAAAAAACACTGAGAGAGGAAAAAAAACCACTATATTTTTTGTCATTTAAAATTGCACACATGGTGTCAGGAATAGCAAACTGCCCAGTCTATTTGCAGATTGGCAGGGCCCCAGGGCTTGCCATTTCCCAAATCATAATTGATTCCTTTGGCAGACCTCTGGCTCTGCCTTTCTGCTCTCACTGCACTGAGGACACAGAGCTCCACCTTCTTTATTATTATTAAAAAAATAGAAAAAAATAAAATAAAAAATCAAATTTAGAGATAAATAAATGACCCAATGAGCTTCAAAGTGTGCTGTTGTAGGAGGAACAGCACCCAAACAAAGAAATCCTACCCAGTGTAATCCAAACACATGATGTTGAGCCAGTATAAGGACATTTGGTTTCATCAGCCTCCTTATCCTGGTGGTCAGCACAACAACTGCCCTGGGGTATCCTACAAAACTCAGAGCAGCTTCTCTCTGCTACAAACTGTACTAGTTTGCTGTTCTAGAGAACTCTGCAGAATATATGCCCTCATGTGTTGTATTATCCTCTTCAGTGAAGTGCAAGGAAAATAAAGGGTACTGTTAGAAAAGGTCCATCTAGAATACAAAATAAAAATAGGTGCTCTAAAATGAGCGTTTAAAAACCCCTGCCACTTAGTTGCTCCCCAGATTTGTTTTAAATGGGTGTCTTGTTAGCAGTGTCCTTCACAGAGGGACTTGCAAGCAGAAGTGAAAGGTTAATTTTGCCACATAGATCCTTCTGTTTCAAAACATACCTGGTTATAGAGTCTGGCAGTAAATGAATAACATTTTTACAAGTCAGACTATTAATCCTTTTTTCTCCTTGTGAAAAATCCTGCTCAGATGAGTTGAGTGTGGGAACTCATTAGCTGTGTCACCAAAAACTTTTGAAGTAAAAAGTCAGCACACGAAATTCACATAACTCTGAACTGTGATGTATGTAAAAATAATAATTTTGTCTGGCTTTGTGGTTTTTGACTCTAACATTTGATTTCAGACTTTTTGGCAACTCAAGATGCTTTAAGAGCAACTACTACATGTACCAGAGCATCAATAGTTAGTTAAATGCTCTTAATGAAAGTATTCATGCTGTAAAAAATTAATGAGAAGTCTGATAAAATATTTTGAACCTGCAGGAACACCTTTCTTATTATCAGCCACAAAAATACATATATGATCCCAGGCTGTGCTTTCTTTGGTGTAAAGCATCATAAACAGAGTTAGAAATTATTGTAAGAGCTACTATGGTGTCATAAAGGGAAATGCATTGGATTATAGACTAAGCAGTAAAAATAAACCCCCCCAACCCTAGAGATTATTTGGGTCACTGGGTTTAAACGAGCCCACTGATGGCTGCAGAGCAGGGGCTGCTTTGGGAGTTTGGGGCCAGAGCTCAGCGGGGGTCTCAAGGCTGCTCTGGTGTGTCTTTTAACACTGGGATTATATGCAAAACACTCCTGGAATATAAAGTGTCAGACACGACAGCAGCTCGCCCACATCCTTGGAGAGGATGTTGTTAGAGGGAATTGGGGAGAATGTTGTTGCCAAGGCCAAGATAAAAGGCCCAGGCGTGTGAGTGACACCCGTGGTTACCCATCCAAGCCTCTGTGTGTCACATGCACTTTGTTCTGATAAAGGACACAATGGTAATGCTCTGTGTGGTTCATTGTGCACCAACATTTGTGCAATTAATTCTACCAGGACAAGCCAACAGTTCAAATCTATAAATATTTACTTCTCACCTCATTGACTTTCTATTTATTCTTTTGGTGTTACTACGAGGGAAGTTTTAACACTCCTTGTCAGTGCCTTTGCCTGAGCAGCTTCACTCATTGTGCTGTACCAAGGCTGAAGAAGCTTTACAATGTAACTCAGAGAAGGCTTCCAAGGAGAATAAATGCCTTTTCATTGACTTCAATAGCCTAAGCCCTAAGTGTATAACAAGCACATTGCTCTCCCCCCACTAGTCCCCTTAACAGCTGATCATTCCTGCAATAAAGAAGCTATGGAAGAAATTTTTCTTGAGTGGTTTGGGCCAGATTTTAAAGACACTGAGATCATCCTGCAGCTGGAAAATATTCCTTTGTCCTGGACAAGATAAACTGAAGTCTAATTGCTCCTAAGGTGCACCTTCCAAGTCTGCATACTGCAAATTTAAGGTAGCTTTTAGCATGTATTGTAAGGACAATTACTGTCAGCAAACTATCCTTTAGTCAAAACACAAAGATTAACTGTTCTACTCTGCTTTTTGTGAAAAATGACTTCAATTGTCAGAGAAACAGATTTAAAAATGAAACTACTACATGTAATGAGAGCCCATCTAAACACATAAGGGTGTGCTGGGCATGTCCCTTCCTTAAGCAGTAAGAATTAATCTTTTGTACTAAGTTTTTGAGTGCTAAGAAGGGAAGAAAAGGCAGTAATTTCTGCTTGAACTATTGCATAACCAATTTTTACTGCACAGTGTCCAGGGAATGAAGGACAGACATAAAAGCCAGAGAGGGAAAAAGAATATTTCTTTTTGTCTGATTTTCCAAAATTTCATGAATCTTATATTAAACTCTTCTTCCAAAGGTAACGTTAAAAAGATGAAACTGGCACTGGGTGTGGAAATCCTACTGAGGAACAACACAAAGGAGAAAAACATGCCAAAAGAAAAATGCAAGAAAATAAATGCCAGCACTGCCTTTGGAGGAAATATCCCTGGAATGGAGATACAAATGTAGGGCATTATTTCTGGGCATGATGAATTCAGCCATCTTTTACCACTAATGCACTTATTGTAGTTACAAGGTACAAATCTTGTTGTAAGTGCACAGATTCTTTTAGGGAGAAGTAGCCATGCCAATAACAACATCTGCTTAATAGAAAGGTCTAAGCTGAAGTTTGAGTATTTATTGCATGGAAAAAGCATCATTTGGAAATTGTTTCCAGCTTTTAACTGGCAGATTTTTCTTTTCAGTGTTGAACTCCTTTTATTTTGCTGTTTTAAAGGGCTCCAAATGGTCGCTGTTCTATTATGACTCACAAGGGAAAAGTGCAGGTTTGAATTATGAAGCTCAGTCATTCTCTGGAGAACTGTATGTGTATTACAAGAGGGGTTTTTTCACTGATTGATTGAAAACTATTGTTTCTGAGCTGCTGATTGCAGGAGATGTCAATTTACAGTCCCGCTAAAAGGTTTGCCACAAAATTATACATTGCATTTAAAATAAGCCCACAGTAAGTACTTTTATAAATTAGCATCAGTGGAATATTGCAGAGTGGTTATATTGACACTGGAAATTGTATTTGTGTAGCTTTAAAGAAAGGAGTCTGGTGACTGTGTCAAGCTAAAAGGAAAAGCTCCATCTCTTCATCAAATGAGGAATGGAATTATTCCATTGTTCCTACATTTTGATCTTGACCTGTAACACTGAAGTCTTTGTACTGAGAAGTAGAGTTTCAAAGCAGAAAGCAAAAACATCTTCCATATGTGCATTTCTTCTCTCAGAGATGGGAGGTTACATTACACATCACAATTCCTGTAGCCTTGCCCTGATCCTTACAATTCTTTAAAATTTGGAAAAAGGAAAATCTATACATATAAATAAAGAGATGCCCTATTTTGTAACATAAATTTAGTAGGATTAATTGGCTAATATATTTTCTATCTTCAAATACACTTTTCAATTCAGAGTTTAGCCAGAAGTAGAAATAAACCACAGTAGAAATAACCTTTGAATTTTATCAAAGCATAGAAAAATGTACTAGCACTACATCTTCCCATGTGGTCACTTTACAACAACTATTTTAGCCTCTCTGGTTTTCAGTATCAGTTTAAAGGATCTTATCCTTGCTAAGATGTGGTTTTAGGCTGATGCTTTTAGCAAGTACCAGGTTGGCAGCAGACAAAAACTCAAGACTAAAGTGCCTTGTAACTACTTTTCACATTTTGTTAAAATGTTCTGATACAGCACTGCTAGAAAAAAGAACAGTGACATAATGCTCTCAGTGCTTTACCTCATGGACTTTAAATGATTCTATTGTTCAGCTTAGATAATGCAAACTGGAAGAGGTCAATTGGACAAAATGAGAAAAGATTTGTAGGCCTGACAGAATAGGAGATGACATTGCCCGATTTTAAGAAGAGAACAGAATGTTCAAATCATCCTTTGACTCATGTATTTACCAGTTTAATTTAATAAAAAAGGGCAAAAGGATGGAGAATGTACAACTCAGGGAACTGGTGATAGGTTAAAGCTGCTCTTCATCTGCAGAAGTCCCTTCTTAACAAAGAAGGTAGTGCAGACTCTTGCAGACTTAATAGAAAGCACAGAATATGAGAAGAGAAAGTGTGCAAAGATAGTGAGAATTTACCATCAGAAATGCAAACAAAACTTGAGTAGCTCAGTTTAAGTTGCACTGTACTTTAGAAAAGAAATAGAAAAGCAGATGAAATGCCAAGGATGCAAAGAAATCCTTGTAGAAAAGCTACCAAATAAGAGAAGGTATTTTATGACTAATTAACTTCTCTGATTAAGCTGTTCTATCAGAGCACAACGGGAAGCACCACTAGAAATACCTTACAATGAAAATGCAGACTTTATCCATCTTTGGTGCACACTGGGTGTAGTTGGCAATGCTGCTTTACTCCCTCCCAGGGCTCACTGGAGCAACTCTGCCCCACACTCACAATTTCATTTTCCGAGGCAGCTCATCTCACATGAAGGAATCTCAAAAGTCTGTCCACACCTGGTGTTGATATTCTACTGTGCCCTGGACCAAGAGATGAAAATGAGACCAGGCCAATTGTAGGCATATTTCTTTCATCACAACACTACCTTTATCAGAAAAAAAAAGAATAAATGCCTAGGAGCAAGTGAAAAAAATGTATTAAAATACTATATAGATTTGCCAAGCATGGATTTGCCAACCTTCTAGTGGCAGGATAATTTTATTTAACTGAGATAACCAGATTTGTGAGATGAAAATGGAATCAATCCGATACAAAGAGAGACCTGATGTTCTGTGTCTTGGGAAATAATAATTTACTCTGCAGAAGACACACTGGCATAAGAACTGTGAGAGATGTAAGAATGTGCAGAGAAAAGGGAGCAATAAACAGCAGATAGCACAGAAAGAAGGACTAAACAGCTGGAGGCTGATATTAAAGTTAAGTATTAAACAGAATGTCCTGTATAATAATAAATAAAATTAATAGCAGAGAGAGTTCATGTTAATACAGTAAAGTGATACAGGCAAATCTTTTTCAAATCTGTCATGGAGGGATCTAAGACAGGTATTGAATCACAGGGGAACCCATCAAAATTAGTACGAGTTGGAATAATTCCATCAGATAACCCTGGGGGGGCTTTTTCATTCCATATGACAGCAATTTTCTGTAAATTTGTAGTCAGACGTGGCAGAACATACAAAAATATTTTAAAAAATTAGAAGTGAAGAAATCAGGGAAAGACTCTTACCTTAATTTTTTTTTGTTTGAAAACTCAAGTTGCAAATCCAAGTATCTGAGTTCTGCTAATTTTTGATTATTATAAATTGTTGGAGCATTATTACAGAATTTTTATTTAAAAAAAAAACCAAACAATGAGTGTTCTTAATTAAAATACTGCAGTTGATGGTATTTTTAATTCTGAACATTGAATTAAAAGCTTTCTAAGATATTTGAAGATGCAATCAATATGAGGACATGTCATGAATTGTGTAAGTACTTCTTTCCAAACTGCAAACCAGGGCAATGCTCAGTGCTGGGACAGAGCACAGGAGTGCACTCAGGAATGTCCAGGACTTCGGCATTACTTGATCCTGAATAACAATTCACAAAATGGATTATACCTTCTATTTTACCTCTGGAACTGATCCCATGGACTTCTCAAATAGGGGCTGCATTGTGTAAACAAACAAACTTGTGCAGTGGTACAGAATTTGGATAAATTACTCCAAAATTCCACATGTTCTTCACATTTCAGAGCTGTTTGGACACTACAAACCAAGAAAGGCAACACCCAAAGTCAGCAGCATGAGGCATCATTAAGAACTGTTCACCTGCTATAAGTTCCCCTCTGTAAGTCTATTTTGTTGTACATTATATGTGCAAATTTTCCCACTTCAGGGGTTATTTTATACTGATAAATAAATTTACTCCAGAGTTGGGGGTTGACCCTATTCAAACACAACTATGTGTAGAAAACAATCCCTTCACTGACAACAGTAATTTGAGGGCTGCTTCAAAGAGAGCCATGGCTGTAAATGGCACAGCAGAGGGGTCTGTCCTTCATGTACCTGGGAAGCATTTTGTTTATCTCCATCACTATCCTGGTACTGCTGCTTGTTTTCCAATTACAGAACACCATAGCTGGAAATTCATGAATTTCAAAACATTTACATTTCTCAAACTTAGTCATGGCTTTTGAAATTTATATCCAACTGTTTTTGAGGATTATTCTGTATTACATTTTCTGCATAACAAATTTAGATAACATTCTTGCACTACTCTGCTTTCTCTTGATCACATTGCAAAATAACCACAGTAGTTTAAATACAACCGTGGGAATAAATACATAAGATTTCAAGCCACCATCTGAGATAAATATTTGCATAATGTTTAGTTAAATCTCTGCAGAACAGACTAAGACCTCTTATCACTGTCCAGATGGAATCCTGAATTTATCAAAGCATCCACACCTTTGCCGGTATTAATTTATGTATTTAGAAAATTTAAAGCCAGTTTCTATTCTGAGGTTTTCTAGAAGTGAAAGGGCACTGAAATGATCCTTAAAAATCATCAGAGAGAGTTTCATTTAAAGGCAATGCTTAAAACCTAAGTGTACTTTGTTTTGCCATCTACCACTGTTCAGGTGCAAAATCATTCACCGCAAGTGCTACAGTAGAGATTTTAAATCTCTCTGGGTGATGATCTCATCATGTTTTTTAAAGAAAAACAGATCATTCATCAAATGTCAAAGGAAATGGTTCTTTATGAAGTTGATAGAAGACAGTTGGTTTCCTCCAGAAACTCACTTGGCTAAACATCTGATTATCTGCCTAGCTGTGTTACAGTCCCTCAACACTCACTAGACATCCAGCAGCAAAATACAAGAGCATTCAACTCCAACTTTTATGAAGTCCCAGAAAAGAATCAGCAAAACAAAATGTGACTAAATGTCAGTTCCACTGTTTACCTCCCGCAGCTTCTGGAGCCAACCTGTTCCACCGACAGTGACAACTAACAATGAAGTGTGTGCTGGGAAATATCAAACCACTCCTTTTGTTCCAGCAGCATATTCCAAGAGGACACAAAAAGTGGCTTTAATGTTAAAAGAACTGAGGACATTTTTTTTTTATTTTATTCTCATAATGGCTTGCCTTGGTTAAATTCCACTGGTGGCAGTGGGTCTGTTGGTTCCCTGCTATATCCAACAGTACCTACTTGAATGAACAGTCAGTGAGAAAACCAGGCTACTATTACAGTATTTGAGGTATTGCTGATAAAAAGAGCAGGTGCAAGCACAGTGAATATTTCAGTATTTATTTATTACAACTAATATTTGAAGGATAACTATTGTCTTTTTAGGCTGAGCATACATGGGTAGGGCAAAGAGTTAAGAAAATGACTCAGTTTTCATCTAAATAAAAGGCTTCATAAGTATTGTCTAGAAAGAGCCAGAGCCATGACTGGTTTGGTCTTGGCCTCTTTTTTCCTCCTGTAAATATTTGTGTACTTGACTCTGTAAGCCTTAATGTTCTTAAGAGGGGTCCAGAATTACACGTGGATAGACTAGAACAAGTGATGGGTAATACCAGCCTTAATTACAATAGCAGGAATTGTTTCTCTTATGATGCTCAAACACCACAGTGCCAAGGACAACATCACTGCACAGAATGCAGAGAGAGAGAAGATCACAGCCAAAGGCCACAGAAACACTGATGAAAGAAGATTTCTTCTCTAGGGCAAAATTCAAAGCTAATGAAACAAAAAACTTCAACCCCCAACAAGTTTGCCAGCAGACACTGGGAGGGTGCAGCACAATTTTAAAAAGTATATTTTTGTACAATTTATATTATTAACTTGTTTGTAAAAAAATTGGTTTGATACAAAATTTTATTTTGAAATAAGTGAAAGGATATAATGATCCTTCCTAAAGCTCTATCTTTCAAATTTATACCCTGCACTACAGTTAAATAGAATATTCTGCCATAATTATTTATTAGCTGTCACATCTGTTTATCCCTGGTGAAAATCAATCACACAGGATGTAAAGCAGGAAGGACTGAGGCCCTGGATTCTTTTCTAAAAAGAGCAGACTGAGAGCACCAGGCAATGAGCCCTTCTCTGCACAGACTTCCAGAACTCTGCACCCTCTTCACTCACCTCAGCAGAACACTGTAACAACAAGTTGTCAGTTCAGTTTCACCCAGGGCCACTTGGATATATTTTGACCTTGGACTATCCCAAATATTCAAAACTACTGCAACAAACCCAAACTGAAATAAAGTCTAACTCCCTTTTGAGTTCGGTGCTGCAGTTAGTTACAATATTGTTTCATGCCACATGTCTTAAGGTGAAAAAACCTGTAAAACTGTATCATTAGGCCATTGTATAAAAGTTATAGATAGAAGATAGGCAGTTCAGAAATGCATATATCTACCTATAAATGTCTATCTGTAAACATGTATAACTTACAGAAATTGAGAGTACACAATCAAACAGTGATGGTTTTGGAGTCTCATCCCAGTTCACTGGTTGCAGGTACAGTTTTAGCTTGTTGCAGTTCCCTGGAGATACATTCTCTAGACAGCCTCGTCCATGGGAACTTATACACCCTCCTGGCTGCTCTCTCAGCTAAATGAGTGTGGCAAATGGTAAACCTCAAGAACACTCACTCCTTTCTAAAAGCACCGACTGCTTCACTGGTCCAGTTTAGAGAAGCTCTCTGTGAGAGCTGAGCTGTTCCCCCAGGGCTGTGACCCTCTCTGTGGAGGAGCTCCCGCCAGAGGAGGTGTCTTTGAAGATGAGCTGACGATTCCTGATGCCCATTGCAGGAGGCCAGGCTGCAGGGTGTGTGCAGCTTCCCCACCCTCCACTGCCAGGCAGGATTGCAGGGCAAAGAGGAACCCACGGCATAACCCTGTGCTGGCCATGTCCTCACTGCTCACATGGGCTGGAATCCCTGAGATGAGGTAACACAAACACTAAAAACTATCTACCTGAGGCACATGAGCTTTCTGCAAGGAGGGGAGACTCAAAATTATCTTCAGAAGAATAGCAAGTCTTCACACATATCCCACTGTGCTCAGACTCCTGATGCTCCTGCAGTAACTGGTGTCTTTCCAGTCCGTGTGTACAGGGCACTTTCACTTGCCTTAACAAGTGACATTGCTGATCACTCAGAGCTGGAAGGAGTACTTATTCACTTCCAGGTCATGAGGAAATCAGTCTTTATTTACTCAATAGATTTTTTAAGTAAATTAAAAGCAGGTCCAAAATATATATGAGGCTGAGAAAAAAAATGATGGAAACTAGATACGATCTAAGGCTTCTTCTACTTGAAATCCCTTTTTTCCAAAAGAAAGTTTGGGTTTTGGAAAATGTAATGCACAAAAGGAGAAAGCAAGCCAACTGGAAGTTATGTTTCATCATGAACTGTGAATTTTGTTGAAGTTACCTCTTTAAGGACAAACTAAGAGGGGTCTGGGTACCTCGAGTGACACGAAGATGTCCCCAATAAAACACATGTGCGGGTCACACGGGGCAGCACAGTCTGCATTTACTCCCAGAGATCCATCGCTGAGCTTGGAGGCAGAAGCAGCTGAGAGCCTGCCTGGCCTTGCAGAGTCTGGATTTGTCAGCAGAGTGGGTTCCAGAGTTGGAATCTGTATAGGAATGTATTGCTTGCATAGGGGACAAGATAAACTGAAGATGTTTTGTGCAGGAAGTGACTTTGCTCAAGAGGCTGCACTGCTGCTTTGCCACAGTGCTCCCCACTCTGCCAACAAGCCCTGCCATAAGTCACCCAGCTCTGTCCCCGCTTTCTCTGCACCCACAGCACATTTAAAGCCAGTCTGGATCATGTGCAAGCTTTCAAACAGTTGCTGTTTTACCAGTGATCTATTTGTAAACACAAGATGTGAAACCTTTGTGTCAGAGACACTCCCTGGTCCCTGTGCCATCTGATTTCACGTGGCTGGAATCAATCACTGATGTGCCCTTATCACGTAGCATTCTCTTCCCTTCCCTCCCGCACTGAACTTCAACTTCGAGCTCTTTCCAAACAGATGCAACATCTTCATTTGGTGCTATGAGCAATCTCAGAGCTCCTGCCACTGTTTGAAGATTGTGGAATTACTCATTACCTCTCTTCATGTCGACATTAAAATGTATTTTTGGACACTCAACAACTTATTGTTTAAATTAATCATGGACAGATACCGACATCCATTTTTTTTCCGCTTTCTTTGACTGAGCTGAACTTCTTTGATTCATGTGCTAATGGAAACAAACGATATAATCCACAATGAATAATTTTGCTCTGCTCGAGATGTGAAAGCAATAATAAAATAGTAAACACAAGTTATCAGAATTCCTTGTAACTGCTACAACTGCTTTCTTTGTCATGACAACAGATATTTATCTGCTGCCTGCTTTTCATTTATATGCAACATAATGAAGTAAGTGAAAGTGTCTTTCCTTTCTAAAACAAAAATGTCCAGGATTAACAATTCATACCAAGCCCTGGATGATCATTTTCACCATGTGCATCAGCACTGCTTATCAGCAGGTTAAACAAACTTCATTTAAAATTCTCCACCTGTCACTTACACTTGCATGATGCAGATCCAGCAGTGGGAGGATTTTCAGAGCCACATTTATCCATATATTCCTCAGACCTAACATAGATCTAGTTTCATACCTAGAGCTAGATAGAAAAGGGCTTTTTCCAGGGTAAAATATATACAAGACTTTTTATATTACACCATAAACAACATGAAAAAACAAAGAAGTCACAGCAGGTTACAAAGATACCACTTGCTCACTTCATGATGAGAACAGGAAGGGAATATTGGCTGCAACCAACACAGTCTTACCAATACTTCCCATTCCTGCAGGGCCTATGCTATAGAACTTTTCAAAAAAATGCTTACAAATAGAAAATATAATTAACTTTACTGTCTTATGGTAACCCAGAGATGGCTGAGAGGCTTCTTAACCCTCTAAATGCCATGTCAGTGTTTGTTCAAGGGGGCACTGAGGTATCCAAATTTTATAGTGATTTAAGATGTTGAAGAACATGCTGCACCCTGGAATTCAAAAAACACCTTTATAGGTTTCAAACAAGAGCCAGTTCATCAGCTCCTTCTGTCCCTGGTCTTATCTTAAAGTCCATAAAGACAAATTACTGCAGGAATATAGGAAGAGGCAAGTGGGGATAAGAATTTTTTGAACCACCACAGTTCCCTCACTTGCACCCAAAGACCTGCCTTCTAAAACAACAACGCCAAGAGAGCTTGGACATCTTCCTAAATTGTCCCTTTCAGCACACACAGTGACCCAGTAAGTGCTGGCCCCAAGCAAGATGACCCTCTTCAACTACTGACTGCCCACCTTTCCAAGCTCCTCAAGAAGGATTTAAACCCTGCTGCCAGAAATACTCACTGAAGTTGTTACTTCATGAAAGACAAATAATTTTTAGCCATATATATTTGCTGTTCAATTCACTGTCTAAACACTATTCAAATTCAAAGTGTACAGGACTGTGAAAAATACAACATTTTGGCCAAAGAATTCCTCTTCCTCTCTCTCTCATTTTTTTCAATGTCAAACAATTCTTCATATTTAAATGAACCAGATTATTACTTCAATTATTAGGTTCCAAATCAAACAAAAACACTCAAGTCACAATTAAAAACTAATGAGTCTAAAACAAGAGTTTGGCAAAGCAGCATTTAAGTGTTAGAAAAATGCTCTTGAATAGCAAGATATGCTCTACTTATTCCAAGCAAAATGCTTCATAAATCTGTTTAATATTCACAGTAAAGCAGATAGAAATAAACCCAAATGTTTTGGTTTTGAGCATGTATAAAGAGAGGAAAATAGGCTGCTGAGGAAAGGAGAATAAGCAAAAAGTAATCTCTGTCAACTAACAAAACCTGATTTATATTCCCAGTCTGAGAAAACGATCAGAAAGAAACCAAAATAAGATTGTTTGACCTATGTACCAGTCAGAGCATATGCTTTAAAGAGGAAAAAAACCAGAAATGAATGCAATGTATCCCTTATTACCTTCCATTGCTTTGATATGTCCAGAGAGAAGATGTATGAGATACATTTCTGAGGCTGAATTTTTCACAAACAGTTTGACAAATTAAACAATCACAAAGATATAAGATTTGCACAATGTTAGATAGAATTCTCTATAGGTGATATATTGTTTTCATTAGAGTTTTAAAAACAGTTTTATGTATAAAAATGCATTCTAAAGAAGAAGAAAAGAAAACAAAAAATGCTATATAGTGTTTTTTCCCCTCTGCCTACCAAGTGAAGTAATAAACCTTTTGTAAGTTTTCTAAAAATTTTGTTGAGTTCTGAAAGAATAACCTTCAGGAAGATATTCTGGAAGGTGTATTTTCCCACCATTGCTCAGGGTCATATGTGATTTTCTTAGAGATTACAATCAAGGCTTTCAGCTTCCACATTTTGACCATCTACCAGTTTTGCTTTGCATATGATGAGATAATATTCTTCCTACTTCCTCCCAGGTCTGGATTTAAAAATTAAGCCAAACCCAGAAAACATCCCTGGTAAATTCAGTTCTTCAGTCTGGGGAGTAACAGACTTATTTTTTGAGGCAGTATGTTTCTTTGCTCTTACTACTGAAGGCAACTTATAGGACAAGAAAGTCCTGGGGAAAAAAAATCATTTAATACTGAACACATTCAGCCTCTCAGAAAGAATTGCCAAAGCACAGGATGATCAGCATGACCAAACAGCCTGGGCAGGGAGGCTGTGGCAAGGGAGAGGCAGCATTCCCATCCTGTCCAGGTGAAGGGAATAAGGCCAATAACTTCTGGCAACTGAAACAGGAAAAACCCACAAGCAAGCAAACAAACAAGCCAGAGAGAACTTTCTCCAAGGGGAGGAAAAAGAAAACATCAGAAAGGTCAGTATCATTAAGGTATCATTAAGTCCTTTTTCAAGCATGTCAGAGCTTGCCTGCTGAATACCGGGCATGCTCCTGTCCCAGGATGCTAAAATTTGCAAGAGCCCTACAGCCAAAACAGATTCAGGGACACAACATCTAGGCAGGTGCACTAAAGAGGCTCAGCAAATCACAGAGCCACGTGCTGCTGGGAGCTCCAGTGCTCTGGGCTGGTACTGCCAGGGCTGCTTCTCCCCTCGCCTTCAACCCAAAGTACCACTGGAGAGAACTGGAGACACTAAAATAGCTGTAACTGTAGCAGACACTAAAACTATGCTTTTACATTTCTGTCTTTATTTGTTTCATTTTTTTCTTCACACTTTTCCTTTAAAATTGAATGTTTGGTCACCTGAATTAATGTCTTCAGGTAATGGATGTTAAGAGAAATTCAGAGAGATCTCAGGCCTGATACAGTCACTTTTCAGCAAACAATGTTGTAATTTTCCAAACAGAAAATTTCTACAGCTTAGACCTTACCATGTTTATTAATAACTTTGCAATCATGCAGATTATAGGTGCAACACCCAAATATGTAAGCAGAAGCATTTTATAATGACAGCCAAATATGAGTCTGCAGTTCAAACCATGGCTCTCCTGTACCATCCCAGCATTCAGCTCCGATCTCTAAGAGCTCTAATCCATGATCTGATCCTAGGAGAGCAATATCGATGGACACGCTCTTTGGCTGTTTAATGACACCTGAATAATTGAAGGCACAGAGATCTTAATGAAGAGGAAAGAATGATTGTCTTCAGTACACTACTTGTCTTCCCACTCCTTCTAGAACATGAGGTGCTCAGCTCTGCTTGGTTTTAGGAAGAAGCTGCACAAACATTATGTGGTTAACAACAGAGCTGCTGTTCTGGATCAGCTACTTCCCAGCAGAGGAACCAAGTCTGCTTTTACTTTCAGACTTTCACTCAGAGTAAGATATTTGTTGTGCCCCAACTATATTAATTTCTCTATTTTTAAATCACTTTATTCTGCATTTATTCTTAACTCTCAACATCTAACAGTTTAGAGTGGTGTCTTTGTAAAGCTTCTTATATCTGTTTAATCAGGAGTAGTAGAACTTCAAAAAGCCTGATTTTTCAGTCTAAATTCACTTCTAAACACAATCCAGACTGGTTCACATTTCCTCCTTCATTTTCCTCTGGTAAATCCTAATCAACCAAAGGCCATCACTAAGGTCTAAAGAGAATATCCCAGTGACAGTGTGACTCAAGAAGATACCTGCACTGAAGATATCTTCTACACTCTAAATCAGCCCTAATTCATTCTCTCCTCACTCTAAAATGATGATTATTCTCTTAAGGATTTGAATGTCACTGTCAAGTAAAAAATGATAAAGGGGGAGCTCTATTTAGAGTACCACAAATGTATCTTTAGGGCTAAGGCATTATATTCTGTTTGCATTTTACACAATATCACATAATCAGTAGCATTTTCCTGCACATTTCAGGCAAACACCATCCCAGTGTTAACTGTGTTAAACTTTAAAACAATGTCAAGGTTCTCTATAATTCTAAAAGTAACATTTTATGATTTAGTCTTCCAAAATTACTAACATTGACACTAGTGGCTTATAACATTCATAGCAGGTTTTTATAGCACAAAATAATTTTATATCATATATACCTAAAATGAGAAGCACTGGAGGGATCACTTCAATTTGGTGCCTTCAGGGAGGCAGAGTACCAAACACTTGTGCAGAAGCTGCTTCTCTGGGATGTGAAGGCTGAGTAATTGTGCTACAAAGGGAAAAAACAACCAATCCACAACCCAAACAACTTCAAGAAGACAAACACCCATTCTCTGAAAAGTATGAAAATCACAAAAGTACAAATTCCTTTATAAGGTGGATTTTCTGTTCTCCTTGTATTTGAGATAATTTCTGTAATAGAATGATGTTTCCATGCATGTCATATAAACACCCCAGAGTCATTGCTCAAGTGATCTCCTCAGAGATATTTGAATGTTCTCTACTTCTCCAGTCAATTGAAGTTCTGTTGTTCCACACTGTTACCCCACTTGGATTCCATTAACACCTAATTTACAAGCACAAACGATGTAAATGATTGGAGCAGATGCAGAAAAATAATTGTAATTTGGGATGAAGTCTTCATTTCCCAACCTAATTCAGTAACAATAAAATCCTCTCTCTAAAGAGTAGACAGGAAGACTTTAGGCACAAGCCCAACTAAATAATATTCACAGCCCTGGGCATTTAATTTCTGGAAACAGCCCATGAATGGAAGAGTAATGCCCCAAATTATGAATCAAGCAATGCAGGACATTGTGCTCTACCTAAGGATTACAATGATAAATAATTATGGAGTGGTAAATTCTTAATATCTCCAAATAACATTTTTCTCATAGCTTTAAAGTACATAATACTTGGCTTTAAGGAAAGTTTCCAGGATGCTGAAGAAATTATCCAATAAGTCCTACCTCAATCTACAGATCCAGAAGCTCTTTCTCCATTTGAGGTGCTTTTGCACAGGAATTTAAGTTCCCTTATCTTATAAAACACAGCACAAAGTACAGAGAGTTTTGCTGATGGAACCTGTTAAAGAAAGAACAGTATTACCTCCCAGTGAGTCTTCTGATCTCTGGAATTCCTCTCCAAGAATTCCCAGAGGCACACACTTGGGTGGTAGGACAGCTCCTGCCTCATCTATGACAGCTTCCCTCTACCAATAAGCCTGAAGTATTTTAATACAAAGCCTTCTATCCTATTCCCCTCCCATTTCTCCTGTGTCCCTTTGTTTGCCACCATCCCAACCTGGACGTGTCCCTGCACTGGAGCAGCAAAATGCCACAGCTCAATCTGGCAGCAGATGAGCTTGGGAGTTTCAGAGGAGAGATGCTGCCACCTTCATTCCAGGACACACCAACTGCAGTTATGAACCATGCCATAAGTAAATAGCACAGGAAGAGAGGAAATGTTACAGTTATGCAAAGGCTGCAGAAGTAGGTCAAACTCTCCAAAGGTTAAGTTTTACAGTGGTACATTACCTTGAAATAAATAGCAATGGTCATTGATGATTAGCTCACTAAAAGAACAGAATTAAATTAAATTAGGGGTTTTTTTACTAAATTGTAAAGGATTAAACATTTTTATTATATTCAAAAACTTGCACATTGATTTCATTTATTACTTTGTGTGTATGGTTATGCTCAGCATCCTCACCTACCATTTCCAACAGAAAATGATCATCAATACCATAATGCTTTTCTGAAGACAGGGAAGAAACACTGGGAATCAAAAAATTTTCTGCAAACCATCCCCAATCAATTCATGAAGTTTAAAACAAAAACTTATACAATAACATCCTGTTTAAGGTTCATTCACAGACAGAAATGCTAAATTAGTGTTTACATTATTTGTGATTCACCCTCTGTGTTATTTCAGTAACAGTGACTTTTATCGATTTCCTTAAATTGCAGGAAAAATTAAATATTCAATATTTTCTATTTCAGAAATATAATTGCTGCCAGAAAAGACCATGCACAGCATTTCATACTGCTGAAAGTTTTGATGCAAAACCTCCTGCATTTTTCAGAAGAGCCTTTTAGTATTTAAAAAATCTATCCAGCTAATTTAGGATAAACAAAGTAAAACATTAGAGGAATAAAACAGAAGAGAGTATTTGGGTAACATCCACAAAAATGCATCTGCACACAGAAAACTCAGGGTCTACACCTGCAAAACATCTTGTACCAAGATAATCAGTACTTAGAGGACACATGTTTATGTTAGTTGAAACCAGTTTAACCTTTCTGTGGAAATGCAAAACTCTTAATTCCAACATTTAGGTAAGTGTTGAGTGCTTAGTGCTTTGAGCAGTTTAAAGACAATATCACATGTCAATGAATTAAAGTTGATCTCTTCCTTAATGGATTAAAGCCATTCTCTTTCCTAAGAACAATTTGGGGCAAAATTATTTCTGAAGCCAAGACACCCTGAAACTTGTCTTTTCCAGACCAGCATTTTGTTCCTGTAACTCCTGGGACATCCCCCAGGGAGATGTTTGAGATCACTGCCCAGCACTCAGTACTGTGCCCATGCTCCTTTTTCATGGCATGGAAAAGCAGGAACCAGGACTCTGGAAAAGCAGGAATTTGTAACCCACACAGAGAGCACAAACCCACGAAAAATGGCACCACTCAGCCTTGCACACTGGAGTGAACTGTTGGTCCTCAGTTGACTGCCATGCTTTATTTAACTGTGACATCATGGAGAGAAGTCACAACAAATGCAGCCACCTTGGGTAAGGGGAGAAAACGCTCCGAGAATCCAAACACAAACTCAAGCACCAATCCCCATCAGGACATGCAATGCTACTTTAAGCAGCACACTTGAGCAGAAGAATAGAGCTCTGGCACATCAGCTCTCCTCCCTGACCCAGAGAGCCCCGAGCACAAAGCACAGACAACTGAGTTGGGGCATGGGAAATTGAAAAGTTTTATTCAAACACAGCCTTGACTCTCAAGCTTTCAACAGCTCAGAAGAGTGAGGTTGTCTCTCTGTCTCTAATAGAATATATTTTTTTATTTATTCAAATCTTTGCTGTCTGAAACGCAGCATGAAGGTGACTGGCTGAAAATTTAACAAGTGCAAAATGGGAGCTGTCACCATACGCTGACTGGTGTGCAAGTCAGTATTTTGAATATTCACTATTTTGGATTTTAAAAAATAACTGTGAAAAGGAGAGATATTTGCTGTTGGCTACCAACACATTAGCATGTATTTTTCAGCAGCTTTTATCCTAATTTAGAATAAACACACACAAAATGAAATCTTGAAACCTTTTGCAGATTGTGAAAGTTGGTTCCCAATTCTGTGAGTTTTTTTTTAAACTGAAGATGCAATATCATTTCATGGATCCTTAAACAGAGACTATAATTATCCTTTATCGATTTTATAATTAACTTCTTACTGTATTTTCATCCCTCTTCCTTAGTGGCTTTTACAGATTTGTTGAAATATCCTTTTTTTTTGCTTTAACTCCTGACATTAGCTCCCAGAAAAGTTTATATTTCTGGAGTGATTTAACATGGAATATTCTCTTGTTCATGTAATCATACGTATTACTTGAATGGATGCTTCTGTTGGGCTCAGCTCCCAGTGTATGTCCCTGAAGCTCCTGGACACCTGATGGATTGCAGTGAGCTCCACAATAGTATGGAACCTCCTGATGCACCTGCTGGCAAGAGAACAGGGGCCAAGAGACTTGAGCAGCAACTAAACTTGACAGACCCATTAACAGTTATGAGAGTTGTTTGGACAGATGGTCAAGCAGGGGAATAAAGAGGAACCTCATGGAGAGAAATCCAGTTCATTCCCTTTAGCTTTTGTTTTCTTGGTTTTGTTCATTTGCCAAAAAATTAATAGAGTCTGAGTGAAGGACATCATTTGCATATCTTAAACTCTTCCCTTCTGAACAGAAGGACTTGAATTCTGCTGCATTGACAATCCACTGAAATCAGCAGGCAATCCCATTTGTTATTTTAAAGTAAATGGGAATATTTGTATACTACTTTTTATATAAGGAATTTCATTATTGACAATGCATTTGAATCTATATTTAGGAATTAAGATAATTTGTGTAATTTGAGAGAATCATAGAATAATTTAGGTTGGAAGGGACCTTCTACTCAAAGTCCTCTCAAGTAGATCAGATTGCTCAGGGCATAGTCTAGTCAGGTTTTGAAAATCTGCAAGCCTGAAGAAACTGCAGTGCTGTTGAACACATCTTCTAATTTGACCACATTTATAATGAAAACATTCTTACATCTAACTAGAATAAGTTTGTAACTTATGACCGTTGCCCCTTGTCCTCTCACTGTAACACTCCAAGACTATCAATTCATCTCTTCTATACCCTCCCATCAACCATTGTAGACATCATTAATATCTCTCCTTCCCCTTCTCCTCCTAAGGCTTCAGCTTGAAACTCAGCCCTCCCAGTCTCTCCTTGTACCACGTGTGCTCCAGCTCCTCAATAAAGACATTGAACATTATTGATCCCTGAATGACACTGCTCATACCTGGCACTAGTGGGATTTGTACCTCCAATCCCAACCCTGTGAGCCCACCTAATTTTCCACCTATCTTTTCCATCCCCTCTCCCTGAATCAGCTAAGCTTGTAGGAGACATGGGGAAGACCTGCTGAAGTCAAATTATCCAACAGCAGCCCTCCCTCCACCAGACTCTCTCCAGTATGGCCATGTCTTACTCGTCCTAGGGAGCACAAACTAGACACAGCACTCCAATTGTGGTCTCAAAAGTGCAAACTACAGGAGAAAGACCACTCCCCTGAAGTTGCTGGCTGCCCTCTGGTAATGTGGCACAGCAGGGGGCTGGCCTTCCTCACTGCAATATCATCTCTGTTGTGTTATATCATCTCACAGAGCCTTTCTGGGGAAGAGTTCCCGCTGAGCATAAAAGACTCAACTATTCCCTCACAGCATTGCTATAGCAATCAGTTTGTTTGATTTTGGCAGTTCTGAACTTTCCAAGAGATGGAGAAATGTCAATAACCCAAAAAGAAATTGTGAGTAGTGAAGAGAAGAAAATGAAGGTTGTTGCATCATAACCTGCCTTATTTTTACAAGCGATTCAAAACATATGATTGAATTATTTTTGAGACAAGTAAAAAATGACAATGATCCTGAAAGCTACTCTGTGACTGAGTGTAGTAACTTCTGTTGTCTTAGACACCCATTACTTAGAACCAGAGACTGCGGTGATTGTTCTGTGACAAACTGTTCAGCTTCCAGTTAATCCCTGTGTTGTTTGTTTTCCCCATCCATGTTGTATCAATCTACTGTAACATTTTGGAAGACACACCTAAGCACTGCGCTGGAGTGCAGGGGATTTCATGAAATTCATTTTCTCTTAGAGGTTCAGTGCTCATGGGTCTGTGCAGATTATTTTGCCATCTGATAGGAAACAGATTTATGCAGCATTATTGCATCACTGGCCTCTATGCAACATTTGATGTATTTGGTCTTCATAATGACTTCAGCAACAGACAATAATTCAAGATTGTTTAAACAGTTCAGAGTTGAAAAAGATGCAAGTATTTCTAATATTGACAAAATGGAAAAGCTATCAGTTCAAATCGTTCTGGCAACTGGTGCAATCAATTCACGTGAAATATCTAAATTATTTAAGTCAACATTGAAGCTCCATGGCCTAAATTTTTTATTCCAAAATTCTGTTTCTGTCAGGTTGCCTTTAATTTGTTTAAAATTAATTTCTACGAGATTACTTATTAATATGGCAATTTTATTGGCAATAGAAGAACTTGTAATAAAGAAAATGTAGGATGATAGTTGCAGATACTGAAGTAAATATTACGAACAACTTCTCAGATCAGAACAGGGAAAAAAACCAACTTAAGTAAAAGACTTTCTGAAGTAAAGTGGATGGATTATTCTTACCTCTATATCATGTCTTATTTTTCCCCAGAGCTCATTCCTGAAATATTAGCTCTGGTGACAAATATTGTTCCCCCATTCTTAGCAACATGGGAACGTTACTTATGGGTTTACAGGGAGAAAAGAACTTTAGGAAAATAGGCAACAAACAAAAGGCAACAAACAACTTAGGTAGATCCTCCACAACTTGCAAATGACAGTATTTTCCAATAGGTCACAGAAGGACATGTCACTGCTATGTGTCTAAAGCTACAGATGCCTCCAAACATCCTGAAGGAAATGCAAACAGCAGAGAGAAGACATCAAGGACACAGTTTATACTCTCTGCAGTTTCCCCATGTCAGCTATTAAAGAGGAGCTCCCATATGCACTGGCTGCCTGGGACGATAACTTTGCTTGGCTGAAGCACTCAACATCTATATTATTAAGACATATTCCAAGAATCCAGTCTCTTACCACACCTAGTGTATAAACAGGCAAAATCACCAAGTCATACCTCTGAAGCAGAAATAACAAAAATTGAAATAATTTCTTGCTGATTTCAGACAGTGTTTAAGGGACTTTCTATTAGGCTGTAAAATGCTGTGGAGGTTTGCCTAGATGAGAAACAGCAGGAACCACCATTCAGTGCCACTTTCTGGCCCCAGAAAGTATCTCTGCCTGGCACTTTATGGCAGTGTGCAAAGATATCAGCATAGGTCATGTCATGCACCACTGCATGGCACCGCACAACTCATCTCCCATTGTAATTTCCAGTCTTCAACTGTGATCAGTAGAGACATTGAAACCAATTCCCACTGCTTTGAGAAAAAGGATCATTGGCAAGATTGTTCCGCTTGTTTTCCATTTAGGCCTGAAATATTAATAGCTCACATACAGGGCAGTGGGTTGTTAATGAGAGCAAAGTACACTATTTTGAATGGTTACCCACCTATTTATCTCCTCTTCATAATCCCACTACAGGCTACAGAGTCTGAACTTTTTCATTCTTGCTGCTCTTTTGTTATTAAAAATGAATCCCATTTTTATTTAGGTGAAGAGTGCAATATCATTAGTACTGCCTGTACACTGTGTACCTTTGGGCTGGGAAAAGCAGGATGGGAGAAAAAGTTCACTTTAATGAGCTCCTTCTCCATTTTTCTCAGCAGCTGCACTCCAGCACTGTGCTCACTGACACACGGGCAGTGCTCCTGCTCTTCCCACAACACAAATGTGGTTCCAGCTGGCAATACATGCCAGAGTCCCTCAGAAACACCATCCTGAGGAGAAGGCTTCCAAACCACCCACCTCTACAAGGTGCACCCATCACTAAAAATCAACAATCCTTGCTTGATAAAGGCACGAACCTGAATTATTCATGCATTGTTAATTAGCAGGTCATTTAGGGATCACGACTCTCATCTATTTTCCTGCCATCACCTATTAAACCTTGGGTAAAAAATGGTGTTTTCATCAGTCCACCAGCTCAAAGCCTGTATATAAAAACTACTTTCAAGGTACTAAATTCCGTGTAACAAGAGGCTTGACGTTGCCATTAGACAGGAGAAACACATTTTTCAGATGCACAATTTCACCTGTACATTTAAATATTTTCTGAGAAAATGACAGTCAGTAGCTCTTATCACAACAGACACAATACAAACCTTTGTGCTGGTAAAGCAACTACGTGATGTAAACGATATTCTGAAATGCCAAACTCTTTGCTACAGATGCAAAAGCAGTTTTCTCATGCACTTGACATACTGTAATTTTTCAGTTTTATCTTCAAATTTAAAAAGAAAATAAACCCCAAAAAACCAAAAAACCCACAAACTCAGAACAATGAGCAAACATATTAGAATATGTTGGGGAGGGCTAATTCTGGTCGTAGGGCGGAAAATTTGACTGTCAAACCTCCATAGGCAGGAAAAAACACAAATCAAGTCATAGAAATTCAGTGTATAAAGACAGGTTCTCACATCCTGCTTTCATTCTCTGCTTGGCTTAGGATTAAAAGCACAACATCTCTGGTTTCATTTTACAAGATACGCTTTATTTGTGCTTTTATTTTATTTTTTTTTTCTGAAATTGTATTTTACATAATATGACACAAATTGCACACTGCAGAGGAAACTGTCTGTCTTGGTGAATGAAACCATTTTCATCTCAAGAGTTTTATTACCTGTTAAAATCTATTTAAATATAGGCATTCAATTTTATATTGCTTGACTTTTATGGAGGAGCTGTTTTACTAGAGCAGGATTTTGAATAGAAAAGATCACAATAAATACCTGTGACTTTGACAGGTTAAGATCAGAAAACATGAAGGAAGAATTATCTAAGTTTTCAGAGTTATTCACTCACATCAAAATATTTCTATAGGCCAGAGACCTTCTAAGAGGTTGTATCAGTTATGCCAATGCTTTTCTGACATGTGGCAATGCAGAAAGCACACACATCTCCGAGCCACACAAACCCAAGCACTCAGCACTGGTACAGTTAAACCTGCTGAGGCATTTTAACATTTCATCGTGTAATTCTATTATTCCTTTTGAAGTATTACTACTTGACTGATCACAGATTATTGAATACAATACATTCACTTATTAGGGAATAAAGAGGATAATATATTAGACTACTGTTTCACTTTTGTTTTAAGCAGATGCTACAAAGGCAGCTTGACTTGTGTGCTATAAATAGAACCACAGGCAATTCCTTTTTTTTAACATACTGCAGCAAGAAGCATCTTTACTGTAACACTTGACCAAATTGCCAGCTCTAGAGTTAAAAGGATTGGAAAACTGAACTTTATACATTAGATTTTACAGTGCTGTAGGCTCTTCATGTCTGATGTATGATAAGGAAAACTAAGATTCTTATGAAATGAAGAAGCAAATCATTGCAAGATTTTAAATTACACTGAACATTCTGCATGAAACTTCAATCCATCAAAAGGCCACTGAAAAATGAGGTAATTACCTACAATAATTTGCATGTTAAGAGCTAATACAATATTACAAAGTAAAGTCCAGTTGCACATTAATTGTGAAAGCAATGCATAATTTCCTGATTAATGTTTCATGCCTAATATTCTTCCGTGCTCTGTCAGATGCTAAATAACAATATGGCCAATCAATCTACAGCAAATACACTCAGGCAGGGACTGGGCTTACTTTTCGTAAATCCTGATACAACAATTGCAGCTGCAATAGATGATACTGTGAAATTTATAAAACCAACTGCTCAAATCAAACTGAAATGATATTTTAAATAATTAAACTTTTCAGTAAAAGCACCTAAAACACAATTGCTGATTCTTCCCACGTGGAAGTAAAACTGTTTCTTCCAAAAATAGGGGGTGGGGAGAGAGCAATGAGAGGGTAATGCACTGTCACCCAGATCAGCCCCTGGCTCCTGGGTGTCTGTCTGGTCAGCAAAGGCTAAGCACGTCAAAGAACTGATATGTTCAGCCTCTCTGGAGGAGGATTGCTATCCGTGCTCCTCTGTTGAGGCAGGAAAGAGTATTCCTCAAGGACCAAAACTCACCTGTCCTGTCAGCCAGAGACAGGGTGTCACACTTCTGAAAGAGCATCAAGCAAAGAAAGGAAAGGATGACAAAAATAAGGAAAAGCAAAAAATACCACTTATAAATAGTGCCAAGATGAGGGTAGTGTTAACTTTCAACAGCAGAAAACAAGCATGGCCTGAAATTTCTCTCTCCTATATTAACCAATTCAATGGCCAGATTTTTTTGTCAGGAATTAAAATTGAAAATATCAATTACAGGACCATAAAGTCCTTTTGATTTCTACTGGTTTGCTGGAGAAAACCCTCTGAAAGCTTTGACAGGTGAGTTACTAACTCAACGTCATTCAAACAGTGAAATGTTTCCGAGAACTTGGAGAGGGTAAATCCTCAAAGCAGAGCTTTAAAACTCCAAATAGGCTGAATGAATCAACAGGAAAAATTAAAACAGTTAAAAAACAGAGCTATTGGCATTAATGGAAACATTTGCCCACTACAGAAAGAAGAGTCCTTAAAGAATATTTGACTTTCACTGAGTGCTGAGGAACTTGTTGGAGACTTTTTGATCCAATGGATGCAGTAAAAAGGAACTAGGATGTTTTAATGAGCTCTGCCACCAATGTAACTGCGCGACCTTGAGCAAGGCATGTGACTGAAGTGTGTCACTCTCCTCATTTGTAAAGAGGTGTTATTCCACCTATCTCACAGCAGTATTTGGAAACCTGATTAATTTACAAAAAGTGCCTCCAGACTCTTGGAGGAAGGTGACTCTTAATTGATCTTCCCTAAAGCAGACAATTTTGATTAGAATAAAAACAGCAGTAAAGCAACTGCCCATTTCCAAAGCCAAACTCCAGGGACAGACTCAATGTGTCTATTTTCTAATCCTTAACTAAACAATAAATATTTGCTGGCAGTGGTAAGACTATGTTTTGTTTTCATTTCCCTGCCTACACAAAGCTATATGATCAGCTCTTCAGCTGTGAAAGCGAAGATTTCACAGGTCAAAATTTAACGGACCCAATGGGCATATTTTGAACCATTCCTATAAAACAAAATCTGTCATCTACTGATGAAAATAAATAAAAAAAGAAGAAAACCCCCAAGATCCTAAAATGGCTTGTGTGGTTTAAAGATGTTCCCAGAAACTCACCAGTAATTTTGGATATTCTTGTACTGTCATCCTGTATTGCCTTCCAATCTGCAGAATCCCACAGGGACTCTCAGAGCCGGGAAAGCTGAACATCTCACTGCAGCAGGAGCAGCAGCTCCACTTCTGCCTCCACTTCTCTTCTTCTCACCCTTTCTCACACTCTCAACTAGAGGTTTTTTGCTATTTTTGTCAGGATTACTCATTGAATTTAGACTTTCAGAGCCGGCACTTAAAATGGGTTTAGCCACACTTCTGCTATTCTTTCACTACAGGATCAATCCAACAGTTTATCTGTGTCCATCATGACCGTGAATGGTCTTCCAATTAAATTACTAAACAGCAGCACTGTGTATTAATTGCTGCAAACTTTTGTTCTTTGTACTTACTGTCCAGGTTCTATGGCAAATCATATTTGTGTCAGTGGAGGACCACACAAAATAAATACTCCAAGGTATGAGAAGCAAGAGGAAAGGAGAGAAATCCCAATTTATTTTATTCATTTCATACCTAAGATGCAAAACGCTTTTGTTTTCCACCATAGTGTGCCTCTAAAGGAAATTTAGAGATGTTACTTAGTTCCCATGGTTCTTAGCTTTCACAATCAAGTTTCTATGACAAAATTATTATAACTGTGTAACATTTTTCTAGAAAAGTTGCTTCAGCAAGATTTCTATCGGATGTGAAAAGAAGCAGCTGTCATGACTATGCCATACCTGAAACTCTAAGGAATCAGAAATGCTTTCAAGAGTCTCAGAAGTCAAAAAAAAAAAAAAAT